>JAUTBT010054762.1:0-15441 GCA_032361225.1 Lepetodrilus schrolli | reverse complement strand
TTTCAAGATTCTTTCACTTATATCACGGCTTGTCAGTTTTGGGCAGGAGGAAACCCGCAACATCCGTAGCACTGAATGTTTCAGTAAACCTGCAAGTACCAGCTGGTACTGACAGACCAAGGATGATAACTGCATTGCCATGGTACAGACAGCACATCCTATCAATATCGTGAGACCGTTTTGGAAATAGACTATGTTGTTATATGCTATTGATTTACATCGTTGTCAACCTCGCCAGACGACTTCGGTAGTATTGAATGATCATGCATTATAAATGCATTATAATGCATTATAAATGTTTCCCGAGACATGGAACCAGTTAATAATATACACTAGGTTAATTGGATCCCATACAGATAGATTTAATCTATACAAACAGTCAATTAAGTTATTGCATTGAAATAAAGAGGTTCACAATAGATTTATTCCCAGTTAAGCAAAGTACTCTTAGACCAGCTACGATGTCAAAAAAACAAAAATCATGCCATTAATATACACGAACTATTATTTTCTTCCATATATCGATCATGTTCGGTTAGGCCACGTGTCACGTGTTAGTGTCACGTGTTAGTGACACGATTAAGACCTAATCGATTTCAGAATGTACGCGGTTTAAATGGTTGCTAGAGAGTTGCAGCAGCCCACTGATACGAAAATATATCAGAAAGCTGGTACATGCAGCCCGGGTACATGCTTAGAATGCAATGGTCGGTGTCTTTAACGAGACGTCATGGCCGAGCGTGTTAAGATGGTGCCAAATCCACCAGCGATGGTATCTAGCACAAATGGAACCACAGGCACTTGTTAAAATATTCCTTTAAAAAATGAAATATTAATGTAAGTTTTTTTTAAACATTTGGGGGGGGGGGGTATTATATCTATATGTAGTGATAATATTTTGAAAATTTTAATTAAAACAGGGACCCATTGACGACATATTATATACAAAGGGTTATCACTCCGGCCGGCTTGAAATCCACACCACCTCCACTTCAGTAGATAATTTGTTAATATCCATTAATATTTCTACATACCTTACTAAAGCGAACATGTACAGAAATGATTTCCTTACAGGGTCCAGAAGTCAAATGATCATGTCACCACCGAAATGGGAATATTTGCTGTGAAAGTCGGAAATAAGACGAATTTTCGCCATTAAAGTCTCCGAACTACGTTAAGGCAGACGGCTTGCTCTCTTTGGTATTTGTTATTGCCGACTGCTACTAACAAATATTCGTCTACTTTTACGTGTGGTTGTGCAAATTAGCGGTCAGCCAAAGGGAGGTAAGCCGTCTGGTGTTGATTTCCAGCAGGCCGGAGTGATATACCTTTCTATATAATCATATGTCGTCGATGGGTCCATATATTATTATTTTATTATTTTTCAAAATATTACCACTATATATAGAATAACCCCCAGAAATTATTTTAAAATAAAACAAAACAAAATAATGGCCTACTTCACTTGCATGTGATGGAATCAAACTAGTCACGGTTGAATCTTGATATAACGTTCAGTTTGCCGATCGAATGGTCAGAGTTTGGCGTAGACGCATCCTCCCACCTAAGTGGTAATTAATCCCATTCCTATATTTCACCTCATCGTGTAGTACCCCTGGCACACATCTAGAGTGGGCGAGTGAGTGAATTTTTGTTTTACGTGACAATGGGAATCTTTCACCCATACATGACGGTGAAGTACTTAACTATACAATATAAATGGGTTAAAATGAAAAGTTTGATTAAAAGTGAATATATGATTGAATAAATGGAATGATGAAATTGAAATGGAATAAATATTGTGATTACAATAGAAATAAGTATGCAGTGGTGAAAGATTCCCGGTGTAGCGGAAGGTGGAGGTGGGGAATGAGTAGAGGAGTGAGTGAGTGGATTACTGTTTTACGTCACAGCGGGAATCTTTCACCCGTACATGACGATGATGTCCTCACATAACCACATAACAAAACCATGACGACGCTCACACTGTGAAGACTAAGTGAGAACTACACTTTCAGAACCACACTGTAGGAACCAACAAACTGTCAGAACCACACTGCCAGAACCACACTACTGCCAGCACCAATCTGTGATGATAACCAGAAAAAGGGAGCAACCAGAAAAAGGGAGCAACCAGAATGTTGAAGTTCCCATGATTTCTATGGTTGCCATGGTTGCCAAGGTTCCTGTGGCTCGGGCAGTGTTTAATATTTCCTCCCAGGACAGGGATAACTCCGATTGGAAGCACCACGTAATACTGGCAACTATAACTAATACAGCATGTTTGCACAGCCAGACCTGATCACCCGTGATCACCCATATTCATGTGGCTGCTCATGTGTGAGGATCGATCTGTGAGTTCAAGACTAAATCAATGATCGGTGCCATTAATCCTTGGTCTCTACAAACAGTCATGCTCATGTAAAAGGACGGAGGAGATCTCCAGATCAGACCTCGAGTGGAATGAGGAGCAGGTGCTCAACTAATTTGTTTAAAGGGATACAGAGAGTAAACATCGCTGGCCAAAACTGAATGATCTTTTCATATCTGAGCTGGCAACTCTTAATGCTATTTGAGCAGGTAATATTATCTTGACACACATGCATTGCAAATATGTCTTATCTCAGTTATTACCGTAATAAAAATGTAATTAAGACAATCGTGATTTCATGTCATAATGTAACACTATATAGATCCAAATGTTTATTAAAAATATGTGATGATTCTAGTGATTTGATTGGTTGAGAGATGTCCTGAAAAAACTCATATACCCCAGTTTGGCCATAGTTGAAAGTTGTGACATCATGATCAGCGTGACATCATGGCGACTGCCTGCGACTCGCACTTTATAAAGACATTCTGCATGGCTATTCACAAGTTCGCTTTTTAAAAAAGTACTGTATGTAAATCTGTTACAATTTTGGATAAATTCATCATTTCCAGTGTGTTTTCCGGGGCAGACAGGTTTTTACAAACTGAAATTTCTCGTATGCCCCTTAATCTTCGGTCTTGGTTTACGAGAATCTTTGGCTTGTGAAAACCTGTACACCCCAGAAATCATGCTGGTAACTAATACTATTAGTCCAATAATATTTTTATCTGTTTAAAATTGGATGATTTTCAGATTGTAGTCATGCAATAGAATGAAAAGTACCATTAGAATAGAATGTAATGTATATTACACTAAATAGAATGTAACTTATCTTACACTAAATAGAAAGTTTATATTACACTAAATAGAAAGTAACTTATATTACACTAAATAGAAAGTAACTTATATTACAATAAATAGAATGGAACTTATATTACACTAAATAAAATAGAAAGTAACTTATATTACATTAAATAGAATGGAACTTATATTACACTAAATAGAATGTAACTTATATTACACTAAATAGAATGGAACTTATATTACATTAAATAGAAAGTAACTTATATTACACAAAATAGAATGTAACTTATATTACACTAAATAGAATGGAACTTATATTACACTAAATAGAATGTAACTTATATTACACTAAATAGAATGTAACTTATATTATACTAAATAGAATGTAACTTATATTACACTAAATAGAATGTAACTTATATTATACTAAATATTACTGCCACAGATCAGCATTTAATCTTGACTGTGTGGGACATAATAGAGAATAAGCTAATTATGAAACAGAACAGAATATACTAATATTACTATCAGTAATGTATGTTTTGAACAGTATTTTGAAGTCACTAAGCACGGCTCTGTTGTCAACTACTGTAGTATAATCACTACAATGTTATACTGTCTATACAGTGAAATGACAGCACCATCCTCGTCCACTCACAAAACCAGTCCAAGGAGGCTGTGAGGTGTTCTGTGAGGCATGCGGTGTCACAGAGTTCACACAGGTCGGGACATGTGTTCTTGTCATGGTCAGATTTCCCTATGGACATAACTGGACAACACTTCCGCACCATGCATCCATTAATAGTGAATGAGTGAAAGTGTTACAAATGGTTTAGCCAAACGAGGTCGAAACACTTAACTGTTAATTTTGTCCATCATCCAGCAATATTTTAGCGCATATAAGTATTTTAATTATTTAACATAGATTTGGTCGGCACTATGTACCTTTGAAAATATAGCATTTAATATCTTACTTCATTAAGTTATTTCTGCTGTCAATTTCTTTACCAGCACAGTCAGTCCTATTTATTAACCCTCTCCATGCTGGAGGCAACCAGAGATGCCCTAAAGATCAGTCAGAACCTGTGCCTAATCCAGCAGGGAGCGGTATAAAGCAGGTTTTCTGCAGTAGAATACAGACTATAAAGCTTGGAGACTTTATGTATTTCCAGTCTGTACAAAGGAAGTCAACATCATAAGCCATGCTTGTGGTATTTTGTGAGTGACAGTATGCGAGGATCATACGAGTTATTGGAGCGACGAGGGAGAGCAGAATCACAGTGGAGTTGCTGTAGTGATCAATGCATTAGCGGACTGAAAAGACCTCCCCCCCAGGGGCGCAATCCCTGCCCTCGGATCTCCTGGCAGCACCGGGCATCCATAATACCATCTGACACTGGTAATGGTGCGGCACCATCGCAGAGCCAGCCTCTCTTTGAAGTTAGACACAGCTGTAACAGCTTCAAGGAAATGCCAGCTGTGTCATGTTGCTGGGGGCCATGGGGAGGTAACTCCTTGACATAGTACTGTCCTATCATCACAACAAGGCCACCGTCTCGGACTCACTGGGTAGCATGTACTGTATGTCTTAAATGTCTGGAGGTAAAAGTACATCAAGCCTCATCATCTGGTGATGTTAAATCATGCGAAAATGTCATCATTTGCCCAATTTAGGGAAAGTAAGCTATTTAAAACTAAGAAGATACAATTGAAACCTCTGGCTACATCATGATTAATAAGTAATCAATCATTATTTTATATATTTAATAACAAGCACATTGATTTATTTCTTAAAATGTGAGTGGCATCAGCTGTTATCTGTATATGTTGGAATATCTGTATATGAGGGTAGTTGGGATATCTGTATATGTTGGGATATCTGTATATATGTGTAGTTGGGATATCTGTATGTGTGTAGTTGGTATATCTGTATATGATTGAGCTGACTGGTATCTTTGATGACTTTGACCTATCAGCTTCACTTTGATGACAGACGTGTCCTGGCTGTAAACAAGGCATGGACAGCATGGGAATTGTTCATTTAGCCATGACAAGACAGAAGTGCCCTGGTTGTATTGCTTCCTGCAGCCAAGACACTGACAACATCTGGTTCTCACTGGCTCAAGATGGACGTCAGGCAATCAACTCCTGGACAACTTCTGCATGAAGTAGATCAACAGCCTCTTCACTGGCAGTCATTTGCAGACATTAGTGGACATTACTGCACACCACCGGCTGCTCATGGATTATATTTAGTATCACTGCTTGGTCATTTATTCATAAAGAGTTGTGAAGACCATTCCACTTCAGAACAACCACACACACACATGGCAAGTGTTGATGACAGAACAGCTACTCTGAACAAACCTAGCCTTGGTATCTTTCCAAGATTTTCAAGTATGTCAAGTTTCTCATAGCAAGTGAAACTGTCAATTAGAATTTGTGAACATTGTTTCTAGAATGTTGTATCTTAAATATATATATATACAATATTATATGTGTTTTTCAGATGTGTGCGTCACTGACACACCTAACAGTACAGCTTGCAGGCATTCACAACACTCGATGACCAAAGCCATAAACCTGTATAAACATCCCAGTAGAGACAGCTTCCTGCAGATTTTAAATTACATAGAAGTTGGCAAAGCTTCAAGACTATCTGGCTTCTGAACCTTGCAGTTAATGCCTTACTTATAATGGAAAGCTAGCATCGGGTCTCACTGAGGCATTCCAAGTAAGTAATCAGGCCTTCTTATAAGAAGGATCCATCAGCTAGTGCATAAAAACACAGGTAATAACTCATGCTTAAATGTAATTAAAAAATAGTTTTTGTTAGCTCTACCAATTACATGTGAACATAACGCAGACAAGTCAATCAACATTAATTACCATATTAAAATAATGTTTCACGTTAATATTATTGAATGATTCGGTAAACAAGCCCAGTAATGATATACACGTTGATGAAGGTAATCATAATGAACACCATATTCATTGACATGTCCTTATAATACATTTTAAAATATTATACAGTTCTATTTCACTTTCACTGAACATGATTTCAATTAATGTTTCCAATACCTTAATAAATACTACCCAAAAAATGAACATGTTTGAATGAAATTTTCAGATTATCTCATTACTACAGATGTTCAAAACATGTAGTTCTACATTCACAAAGAAAGTAGAGTATAGTTCCACATTCACAAAGAAAGAAGAGTCTATCACCTCATCATAAAACCCTGGTTATATTGCATCAGTGCTTCCCATTCCCTGTCACTCTTGACCTAATCAGGAAAAAATATTTGAAATATTACAACTTTCCCAATATTCTTGGCTACTTGGCTGACTAAAGAGTTCTCTTATTGAATTGTCTGTTGGGCCACGTCCCTAAAAAGTGAATTAGTCAGATAGTCACGTGGAGTCGGCTAGTCATGTGTACATGACAGTCACATTGTATGCAAAGAAGCCTGAAGGGGTCATCATGCCACAAGATTGAGTTGAGTAGGATGACAGAACTGGATGTATGGATCTCTAACGGAGACATGACAAGACAGAACTGGATGCATGGATCACTACCGGAGACATGACCAGACAGAACTGGATGTATGGATCTCTACCGGATACCAGATACAAATCATGAAGACTTCATACCTAAAGCTTGTAATGTAACAATTATACCCAAAACATAACCATGGCATACTCTAAGTTTGTAATCGTTTATAGTCGAACCCACACAAAAGGATCAGCATTAATATTAATAAACTACAACACTACTACCTCTAATGAATTCAAAACTTGGAATCTTTTTCAATACCAATGTAAGTAGAATGTAGTATCTGATGGTCCTCCCTGACAGTATTACATATCTGAGATTATCATCAGTTCCTTCTAGCCAAGATAAATGTCAAATAAATGTAAGCCAACACCACAAAGTTTGCTTGTTCGGTGTCTTTTTCCAAACTGTCATTTTTTTGTTTTATTGAGTAGACACGACAGTTAATCTTGTGTGGTGGCTTTAATCCTCACATTGCCTGACAGTTGTACAGTGTCTTCACTAATGCTGTATCGATTCTTTTTATGCCTCGCTCATTACTGACAAACCCAGCGGGGAAAAAAGTGCAGAGTGTTCCGTGGCTTATTGATTTTCATATCTCCCAGGCAAGAAGAGTTCTTTTAGTCATGGACACATGTTGTGATGGAATTCACCTGCATGAGGCTAAGACACCATTAAATGAAATTCTCAATATTGCTTTTTCTTGGGATTTATTTCTTCTTTGGTTAACCAGTTCGACGTTGAATGATTCAAATTTGAGAAATATCATTTGTGGAGTACTATTTGGTGTTGCTCAATTTAATTAATTGCTGATGGTAATTTCTGTATGAACCTGATATTTTAAATGAAGGGAATCTGATAAAGACTGCAACCTGGCACTGGCTTAACCACCTCTGTGCTGGTGGCTCAACCACCCCTGTGCTGGTGGTTTAACCACCTCTGTGCTGGTGGTTTAACCACCTCTACTACATGAATAAATGAGTAAAATGTCGGTCACACAACCTTCTGACAAGGTGAGACTAGAGATCCAATTAAGTCTAACTTTCCCAAATGATGCATCTGGTCATTCAATATTGATTTCAAATAGCATCTGTCTAATCCGATTACTCTGTCAACTCATTGAAATAAAGATGGTACACATTCAAAGAATTCATTGCTGCCATTTGAGCTACGTACACTTCAATGGACGACTACACAGAAGTGTCACAGCCTCCCTCACTAGAGCAATTCTCATTATTTTCAATATTTTGACAGATGAATATGAAGATCCTGCAAGACTACTACAATCTGAATGTGTCATTTCATTGAAATGCACAATTCCAAACACTACATATAGTATAGATGAAAGTTTGAATCTGAGAAAGCTTGCACACTGTATCTTCATGCACAGGAAATACAGCAATAATTGGAACTAAATCATATTTAGACAAAAACTGCAGGAAGACCTGGAACCCACTTTTCTACACCTCCTGCAGCTAAAGTGGAAGCCAACACAATAACTGAAAAACCATCACTTCCCCAGTCACAGAAATGATCTCATCTTCTAGGAAGCAATTTAACCTGCTCTACCATTCTCCCCACCTCCCCCTCCCAACTCCCCCATTGCCTCTACTTGTCAGGGCAATGGCAACTGCCATCATGTATTGCCAAGTATTGCGAAGACTTTTTATCTTTTTACCACTGGCCTAGGTGGCCCCAATTGCGACAGCTTGATTGCACTGAACTGTATTTTTTGAGAATATCAATTTTCATCTTAAATATGCCCTTTCATTGCATTCTGGATACAGGATGACTTCCAGTTCTGGATACATGATAGCTGGGTGGCTAGCCTTGTAGTTGGCTGGACTGTTAAATTGCCAGAAAATCAACCACAAAGATTTCTGATTTAGCTCCAATGTACAACCATCTGGAATGTATTGAATTCGTTGATTATTCCACAGTATTAAAAAATGGATATCAAAATGAAAATACTTGTGAACAACATACCTCGTACACCTGCCCTTCCAAATTGAAAACAAATACATGTCATTTAAAGTATGTATATTATTGCAGGATAATAATATAGTTCTGTCTTACAAACTGTCTAAATGATCGTAAAGAACATGTGATGTTGCTATTGACAACGTTGTTATTATGTCGATTTCATGTGAATCTGAAGCTGTCTTAGTTTAACATATGGTGCTACTACATGTGATATGTATCTATTGAAAACAGGGTATTTCACAAAACAAACAAATACAACTATTGATTAGAAATCATTACAGAATCATTACCAAAACCCATGATAATTACTAATTATGTCGCTAAAATTAGTTTAACTAAATACGTTGCTATGTTATTAGTTCACAAAGGATAATAACAGTATCAGTCAGTATTTTCATGATGATGTTTTAGTCAGTAGCTTTAAATGAAAGTCAAAGGATAATGATGGTTATTATTCTTGAGATAAGTTGAGTTTCACCCTGTTTGTACGCTACATCCCATTATTCAGTCTGGCAACACAACCAACCACCACACAATGCCCACAGGACATCTGTACCACTTAGTACTTTGTAGTTTGACTGATAGCATAACAAATAGGCAACAAATAGTTGTGCTTGAGTGAACAACTGCTATAGATTAGTTATCCGAGAAAGCTAATGTTGCATGGAAAATCACAATTCTTTTCTAATAAGCTAATTTCATTTTACAGCCAACATAACGTAATATTGTAGCTCTCTTTCCAGAGCAGAGAGCTGAATCAATACGTTCTATAGCACATCATGTCCACACGTCCACACCGTCGCCTATCCAAGTATCCATGCTAGTGCTTATCCACGTATCCACACTCTCCAGACAGATAGACGGAATCAATGGTATGGACAAGATGACAGATGTAGATCATTCTTCCTAATCAGATTGTGGTCTTCACTAGACACAGGTTCCACACAAGCAGCAGGAGGACCAGTCTACAGCTGTACATGATCCACCCTGTACTCTATGTACTGTAGATCTATCAGATTATGGAGCTGGTGATCATCTAGATACGAATGCCATCTCAGAAACAACTTTCATTTTGGCTATTTCTGTGTCTGAGATGTTGTCCATGCCTTCTTTGGAGACAACTGAAATTTGATTGAATCGAAAATGGGAAATTTTCTTTGGGGCCTTGAAACATGTTAATTTAACCTTCTCCCTGCTGGATTGGGCACAGCTCTTTAGGGGATCTCCAGTTGCCTTCAGCAGGGAGAGGGTTAAAGAAGTTCCATCAAGATATGAATGCAGGATGCTATGGATATGTTATAACATTACTTTACATCAGTATGAGTATAGAAATAAATAACACCGTTTTAATAGATTGGATCAGACATTCTACCAATGTGAGACAGGAATACTTTCATAGTTCTCTTATTGGTTGAATAAAAGCAACTATAGATATCTCAACATACATACAGGTTCACTTATTAAAAATAAAATGTCAATATTTTCATTAATATAACAATTTATAGAAGTGAGGACTCTAGTGAGAAAGACTTGAAAATGAGGCGTTGGTAATTTCTTGACACGTTTCAGCAAGATGGCTGCCAGACTGGAAGCAGACAGCAGAGGAGAATACATGGAGATGTAGATATAAATGTAACCATCTGATCAGGCTGAGTGCTGATGACAAATAGTGAACATCTGGAGTGAACATTCTGATATTGTATTCTTGGCAGCTTTTAACAAATTATTGATAGAAGTTACACACATGCAATAGGAAGATATTTTGTCTGAAACTACTGCTAAAAGTCACAGTGGATTAACAGTTGATAGTGTTATATCGTAGACCTTTAAATGTTGATACAGTACCTAGATGTAGTACTCTCACCAGTCATATGTAATACCATCAACATTCACTGGAAATATCAGTTCAAGAGTTACCACCCTTTTCTGATATTAACAGATTGCATTGAAACCACACATCTTGCAGTTAAACCAATACATCATTGTCTAATATTTGTTGAAGACTGGTCTTAACTTCAGACTGGTGTTGATTCAAGTGTTTGTGATTGATGGGAACTGTTACATAACCCCTGGCCTGCCATACTACATTAGGCCTACTTTGGTCCTCCACAGCATCAAATATGATGTGAATGCAACATTTTATCTGTTTAATAGGGCATTCACAATCATAGAATACATGATGTCAAATTGATTTCTTCATTAAACCAATTTGGAATCTGTAACTACTAGTTTTCCCTGAATTCTTTCGTAAAATCAGCACACACCTCATGGTTCTTTGAACAATGAATTGCATCGATTGAAGCCAGGAGATGAAAGATTTGCTTTGATGGAGGCTCTCAATGTCATAGATTAAATCATTGTCATACACATACACATACACATACACATACACATGTTGTTTTTTGTGTTCTTTGTTCTTATTCGAGTTGTTCCATATAGAAATATGCTGTATAGTTACTATTAAGTTCAAAATGCATCTACAATCAGTCCATGAATAGCAATTACTAGGGGAAAGTTCCTTCAAGACTGTGTAACATTCCACCATTCAAGCTATGGTACCATAAACAGTCAGTGATTCATATTTTCCATTGATGTGATTAAAGAGAACATCAAACCAGTCACAAATTCCACGGTAAGCTGGGGACCTTGTAATTAGCCAATTCTACCAGATCTGGAACCTGATTAGAACTATAGCTAAGTGACCAGATCTGAAGAAAGTATTGCAGCTAGTTATGTCACCAGATCTGAAGAAAGTATTGCAGCTAGCTATGTCATGAGATCTGAAGAACGTATTGCAGCTAGTTATGTCACAAGATCTGAAGAAAGTATTGCAGCTAGCTATGTCATGAGATCTGAAGAACGGATTGCAGCTAGCTATATCACAAGATCTGAAGAACGTATTGCAGCTAGCTATGTCACGAGATCTGAAGAAAGTTGCAGCAAGCTATGTCACAAGATCTGAAGAAAGTTGCAGCAAGCTATGTCACAAGATCTGAAGAAAGTATTGCAGCTAGCTATATCAATGATATCTAACAGGGTGGAGACAGTTTATCATTGAATCTTATGATGACCAAATGTTATTGCGATAGTTTTGACAGCTGTTATATTTATCAAATAGAAAGGAAGAATGACCACTTGGTAGGATACAAATTTGGCAACAGAATCTGTAACTTATTAAGCTCTGTTGTATAATAAATGTCGATAATTGCATGGAACTCATTCTATTATGCATATATCCATTGGTATTTGGAAGAAAGAACAACCTCTTCATTGAATATAGAGTATAGATTGGTCCCCCTCCAACTTCTTACATATCATGGAAGTTTGAGCATGAAGAAGCTGCCTCCATTGGATTATTTAGTCAGCATTCCGAGTGATTAAATTCATGTGGCAAAAAGCCTGTTGACCTCCCAGGCAATTATTTCTGTAGGTTTCCAACTGACTGGTGCGCTGAGTGTACACTGCGACCTACATGTGAATTTAGGCATGAGTTTAGGCGAGCCCTCTGCATGCCAGGAAATTAATTACCTTTTCCGAAACATGCTTTTCTATTTTTACAACGAAGAGCCCTAAATTGGAGAGTTTGGAAACGTAGTTTTTCAATAATTACATTTATTTTTAAAAGGAATGTCTATTTTTCCAAGCTAATTGAACATGGAGAATGGATTTGTTCATGACAATGATCTAATAGTCAACTGTGCTATTAACGTTCAGCAATAATTTGTAAGAACTGGATTTTTTTCTTCTTGTATATCCACGTAATTAACTGAGAAGAAAAAGAACTGTTGTTCATGGAACTCCTTCAGGACTGTAATGGCCGTCTACAAGAACTGGAACACATCATTATAAATACAGCAGTTGTCAAAGTTATGGATGGATCACGCAGAACATTTGTTCATTGAGATATATTGTGCCATATCAGAATTCAAATTGGATTCTAAGAATGTTACATGGATCTGTTCAATGTGAAAAAGAACATTTAATTTCCTCTATGCTAGCTCTGCAGAAAATTTACATTTTCAGGTGTACACCCTCGCCACATTATGTGCTCATCCCCGCCACGCTTACTTCATTAGACAAGCCGGACAACTAATTACTCCTCTAATTAGTTCCATCTCTGGCAAGTCACCCACAGATGTGACAGCACTGCTCATTACTGCTGTGTGACATTAATGCTGACGTTGCTAAACAAACCAACATGACTGGAAAAGATCTTCAGACGTTCCACAACATGGTGATGTCTTGGAGTGATTGAAAGGAACGTTCCTCTGGTAACAGATCTACATGCAGGTGTCACTGGTAGAAGTAAGGGATGTTCCTCACTTTGAAAATTAGTAGTGCCATTAGTGATTAGAGTGTTAATATGTGCCACTTGTGATTACAGGTACATTCAAGATGGTGACTTGGTCTGGTCAGGGACAGATTAGGGTGATGTTCCACAGTAGGATTGTAAACATAACCTTCAATAGCAGAATCTTCTACAGATGTATGTCATATCTAGACTAGATGTTGGTCCTGAAATGTCTCACAACTATACAATGGGGATCAAATGTCAGTGGCATCTATCTTTTTTTCTATTCACCAATATATGATACATCGTCACAAATTTCTCTCTTAAAATGATTTGTATCCTTAAAGTAATGCTGTGCTATGACATGACTGTATTAAACTGAATGGTTTCTTCTTTTATATCAAGAACACAAATAGGCAAACAAATTCCCATCAGATATGTCTTTCCATGACTAAATTGACAATGTACTACACATGATGCATCGATGTATCATGTGTCTGACACATTGACAATGTATTGTAGATCTGCGAGTCGCGATACACGGCTACTGCCAGGCACGGACTGCCACCGATGTAATGGTAGCTGACTGCAGCCATTTGTTCTGCTCTCAATCTTTGTAGTATTCCTGAAGGATGGTCTCCACCATCGGCAGATAAGCCCTGGAACATAGTGTGCAGTCCCCATCTTTAATGGCTCTCATGGGAGCCTTGTCTATAGGAAAGTAGACCCTATTGAGGTCTTACCCTAACCCTAACCACAGCTCTGGTTAAGTAAAGGGTTCATCCCTGTCCTTTAAACTGCTCTCATGGGTGCTGACAAATATCAGATGAGAAGTTTCCAAGGCCTCCGGGAGCTTCAGAAATCTATGGTAATATGGTCGGCAATCTCACCGACACTCACGCGGGGGGCCGACACGCCGTCAATACAGGCATGTGCCGCGGGTTCAAATTCTAAAGGACGGGATCGAGAGTTTGAATTTGGTCTACTTGTCAAGCATTAAGGGAGTTGGGACTCGCTGCTCAGCGGATGTCGGTCTTCCTGGCCAGAAATCAATGTCGTCTACGTGCAGATTGATGGAGTGACCTCCCTTGAGCAGCAGCAATGTTGCGTCAGCTCCTGAAAGGTTCCGAGATTGGATGCTTAATCGACCGAGGCCAGAGACAATCACACAGTGTCAGGCCAGGGTTGTCGGTTATATTGGAGGTCCAGATGAGGTTAGTGGGAGGACTGAACACGCTTTGGCCTTTCGAGCTTCATTTGCATGTGTAAAAGAATTGTGTAGCGAATTACCTTCTTTAAGTACATTTGGCAAACAGACTGTGGCACTTAGAGGTTTTGACATACATCATTGGCAGAGGCATGCACGTTCTTATAACTAAGTAGTTCCTACATAAATATAATTATTAGCCTGCTACTTGTATGTAACTGTAACTGATACAACAGGCAAACCAACTTCAACTGAAAATAATAGATCATCTATTATATAGTAATAGAAGCATTCCCCATGTTGAACACATACAACACCCATAATTACAAAGATGGCATTCATAGATAAGGATATTACTATTAGATTATCTCTCAGTATGACGATAACCATGTTTCAGATAAAAATGGAAATAACACAAGCCTGAGGTCTGACAGTAACACATACATACTAGAAACCAATAAGCTTTATCGATCACACATATATATATGACCACAATGATTGCCAATATATAGACCTGACTGGAACTAGAGCTGAAAGGAATAGCAAAAATAATATTTCTTTGTAAGTACCGTATTCTATTCATATTCGAATATTCGTTTGAAATATTATATACTGAGCCAAAAAATAAACTTGATTTGGACTAAATGAGACTTTGAAATGGATTTAAAGAAGGTAATGAATTGCAGATTCCTGTCACATTAATTATTTGTGCTTAAGTGACGCCATATCTAACAGCGTTCTTTCTCGTTCCTTTAATTGGGCAATCACTCACTATGTGACGGTGAATTGGCGTTAAAACTGGACCTAGGTATTGGGGTATCGAGCACTCAAGACATGCAGAGTGTGATCGATTCAGAATGGTTTGTGGGTGACCCAACCAAGGAATAATTTGAGAGATGATGAAACAGCAATGACAGAGATTGCATAGATGACGAATCCATGTGTCCGTCATCCATATACGTGACATTACTCACGTTGCTTCTGATCACGGATGATCTACTGTTGGTTCTTAGCTGAACACACATTCTTAGAGTACATATCACTTGTTGGCTGCAACCAAACATTTGCACCACTTTCGGTATGATATATTTTTGATTGGGGTTTTAAGTCACTTCAAGATTCTTTCACTTATACCACGACTTGTCAGTTTATGGCAGGAGGAAACCTGCAACATCCATAGCACTGAATGTTGCAGTAAACCTGCGAGCACCGGCTGGTACTGACAAGAC
>JAUTBT010054751.1:0-15442 GCA_032361225.1 Lepetodrilus schrolli | reverse complement strand
ACCTCCAAGTGAGCTAGCACTATAAAAACTGGTGGAAATCCTGACTAGTACAAGCAGTACATATGCATGCAAGCCATGATGCAAGTGAAAAACTCTTGAAAGTGACTTTAAACCCCCAAATCAACCAACCAATCATTATGCATCTTGTTTGTATATACATATTATATACATAGTCTGGTCACTGGTGTGCATGGTGACATTGATGACATAATGGTGACATTGTGGTGACTGGTCACTGGTGTGCATGGTGACATTGTGATGACACAATGGTGACATTGTGGTGACATTGTGGTGACATTGTGGTAGAATGGTGGTAAATAATGAGACTTTGGAACACAAGGTCTCGTGTTCAATCCTGCCTAAGAAGGCTTCATCAATGTCTGGTGGATTTGTCATCTTTCTGGCCCCAAGATTACGAAGCTTTTTCTCATTCTCACAATTGTACTCATCCTAGTCCGAGTCTACATTTTGGAGTTAAACACAAAACTTTAGATGGGCATGAAATTGTACTCACAAAATGTTTCATAGCCTTGGAGCCTGGTGTGGTAATCATAAAAAAAATACAAATTTCGGTGGAGTTGTCATCAGTGGTGTGCCAGTACCAGCCAGTGCTCACATGTTTATTGTAACGATGAATGAATTATTGTTTTATGTCGCAGCAGGAATATTTCACCCATAGGCGATGACTGCTGTAACAAGTATGTACTAGTGGTAATGCAGGGTCTACTATTGACAAACCATGATGTGAACCGAATAATCTTGACAGTCTGAAAGCAAGCACACACACGCAAAAATCTTTAAAAATTAAAATGAAGAAAAAATAAAGGAAAGAACAAACACAAGTCTCCTTAGAACATGCATAATTTGGCTATACATATTGTTCGCCTATGGATGTAGCCCTGTATGTATTAGAGACTACAATTGCGTGGCCTGTCTGTTCCTGCTAATGTTGCCAGATTCGCTAGTTATTGCCGCTGCCAGTGCATTGTTTAACCCTTTCCATGCCGGATTAGGCACAAGCACTACTCTTTAGGACAGATGGTTGCCTCCAGTATGGAGAGGGTTAATGGGGCAGGAGCTCTTTTGGTGTGTGTGTGTGTGTGTGTGTGTGTGTGTGTGCGTGTGCGTGTGCGTGTGCATGCATGCGTGTGTGTGTGATAGTGTCAATGACTGCCAACTATGTCACAAAACCTACCACATTGTATATCCTATAGTACTGTATACTGTAATACTGTTTTACTGTTTTCTATAGTTTCTATGTACTTAGTGCTACCTCTAGTATATGCAAGACGATCTTGTTTACAGTGTTTACATTTTCATGGGGGTATTGCGAATTGCGGCTGACATACTTATTGATGAAGCAAATTATTCCCTGAAAACATATCATGTATGTATGATGTAATGTTATGAGCACACTTCCGAGAACGAAATTGACTCAACATAGATGTGCACATTTATTATTATTATATATACATTTATCAATATATTTAAAATGAATCAGATATTTTACCTGCACATGACATATTGTATTCCGAGAATAGAGTATGGCTAGCAATAACCTTCCCTCACAAAGTTAGGATTCTCAGCTATATAATTCTTTATATGATTATTGTTGTGTGTGATTTAAAATGATATCAAGTTCAACTCATACAGAGTTAATACTTTTATTACGTGACTGACTTGCCCACACTTAACTTGTCCATGTTTATATCTGCATTGTCCTTGCTTACATCTACCTTGTCCTATGTGGTTACCATGGTTACTTTGGCTGTGATGCAAAGCAGGTATCGTTGTTTAAACCTGAGTTAAAAAAATAACTGCAACATTAATGCTGCTAAGCTGTTTTGGAGTGTTGAAAATCTGCAGGGCTTTTTGCACTTTCAAGTGTAATGTGCATCTGCATAATGCGCTGTAAAGTAAACATTCCTAGGTTACTTGTACCTAGGTTACTTGTACCTAGGTTACTTGTATCTAGGTTACTTGTATTAAACACAAATAAAAGTAAAGAACTGAATTAGAAATGTATATAGTATTCGTAATTCTACAAGGAATTAAGGAATGCACATGAATTGTGATGAGAGGGGAGGTAACTCTAACACTGTTATGTGCTGCACATGCTACAAGGGAAATAACTCTGGTATTAGAAGTTCGCGACGTACTTTTACACATGAAAATTCAATGCAGTAATTTACAGTATGTACATTATTTGTGATAATTTTTAGGCATCATTTCAACAAGTTTAAGAGGTCTGCTGCCGAGTTTCGTTGACATGATTCCGCAATGCATTGTGGTTATAAGGTCACTATGTATAGACTTGAGTATACTGTCCAATCATATTCATGTTACAATATTCATTTATACAATACAATCTGGCCCTGAGAATATAAGACATTTTGAGTACGATTTGAAGCTCAAATTTCTTTTGGGGATTTGTGAACAAAACATTGAGTTGAGCATGAGTGTGTACTAAAAAATGTTTTGTAATCTTGGGGCATGATAATATTAAAACCAACATGGTCAACCTTGTATGAATTTAGTGGACATACACAAGTCTGTGGGCATTCTGTTCTACTTGACCGTGTTTGTGTAATACAATATTCAGCAGACTTTCCTTTCAGCTATTGATAGCTATGGCATATAGATACTGTGACCTGCTGTAGACTCCTATTTGAGAATGGTAGAGTATAGAGCAGGTGGCAGCACTAAAGACTTCGAACCAGGAAGTTCCATCTGGGGTCTGGTATCTCTTCTTTGGTGGATACAATGAGTTTCGCATGCAGTGAAGATTGTAAATAATTGTATGCAGCTGTTAAAATTAATGTTTAGAATGATATCAATGAATAGAAAAAGTCTAATAAATGATGAATTGTCCAAAGGATACTGTAAACATTTGTCATTTTATCTCGGGCTATCAGGGGCAGATGGTAGTGCAATGGCAGAACGTTAGGACTTCAGAGCCAAAGGCATCATTGTTCATGAAAATTACCTTTCTGATGTGATCAGGAGAGGAGGTGCTGCCTGTACTATGGCAATGCAATTATCACCCGTGGGTTTACTGCAGTATTCAGCACTATGACTGTGGTGGGTTTCCCCATGCCCTGAATTGACAAGCTGTCATGTAAGTGAAAGAATCTTGAAAGAGGCTCAACCCAATTACAAAAAAAATATCTCTGGTTGCTAGACTGGTACCAATCTGAACCTCTTGGCTCATCTATGTTAGCCATGGGTCTTACTATCAAGACATCCTTGCACCACAGTGATTTAATTGGATAGCTAAAATCATCGGGGAAATGATTTCATTGGTTGGCTGTTTGCACAAGTTTCCCTCTAGGTGTATGCCAGGGGTACCACATGAAGTGAGTCCCGAACGGAATTAGGTACTGCTGGGGTGTGAGGATAACTACCAAGACAACTGTCACAGGTTTTCTTTTCACAACAAGCAGATCATTGATATACAGTGTAAAACAATTTGTGGTGTGTGAGTGAAAGATTCCCACTGCGATGTGAGACAATAACTCACTTGCTCACTGAGTAAATAAACAAATTAACTCACTATATTTTTAATTTTCTACGTGATGATACATAATGATGTTTGATAATACACTTTTGACTGCGTTTGTAACCATACTGATTAATGCAATATATGATTGCGCACTCGCTAGTCTACCCTGTCATGATCTGACAGGAAACAGATGGCTTTAAAAAAACCACACCATACACATGGGAAACTAAAGCCACTAGCAAACACAACAGTATCTAGCACGTATATATCAAATAACAGAGTTTACTATTTCCAACATGAATGATATTCTATCCCATCTTCTGAACAGCTGTGACTCTTGGGTCTCACTACCACAAGAGTTACTGTGGCTTCTCCTGCCATGATAAACCATACCACCATAAATTCTGTGAAAGCCCTCCTATAAGATAAATTAAATAAAAGAGCACAAATTCATTCTATTCACAAGCTATTATATAAACATGGAAGTGTATTATGGAAGCAGGCTACAGTAAATGCCAATTGCCCAGTGTTCGCTAATTATTTCTTATTTAAAATTAAACTTGTCCAGTTTTAAAACTGGTAGAAAGTAGGAAGAGTGGGTTTAACATTGGCACAAGGTAACAAGGGGAATTAACTCATTCATGACTATCATGGTACATTGATAATGAATATGTATTTTTTGAAACTCGTTTTGTTTTTCATGTCTTAATTTAATTTCCACATTTTCCTAGATTTGCTTTAACCCTCTCCATGCCCTAATGAATAGTGATTTTGCCTAATCCAGCAGAGAGACAGTTAAAAGAAAGTAAAGTAATCAAATTATATGTTCCATAATTTAATACCTGAAATTTGACGATTCCTTGCATCTCTTTATCAGTGACGGAAATCTTTTCAAATTCTCTGATATAGAAATACTTTCCAGACATGGTATATTAGCCTAATCGGCTAAGGATTGTTTATGTTAGGTGTGTTTTAGTTATATACATGGTTGAACAGAACTATTCCTTTCAGCTAGGTGGTGGTGTTATTTCAAGAACACTGCCATCGGAAAAAGTACTCAATCCACAGTGTACATGGTGTACTGGGTATATCTGATATACCTGGCACAGTATATATGGTAAACCTGGTATACCTGGTATAGTATACTCACAAGTATATCCGATATACCTGGCGCCTGTGCTAGTACACTTTATTTCTGTTTACCTACGAGCTTGTACATGTCTAAATCAGTGTTTCCATCTCTCTATTATCAGCTGCGTGGTGGTGCTCTTCAATGCTCGGAGGAACAAACAGACGCACATCTTGAACAGCAACAAGAAACCGATCTCAGCGCTCGCTTTCTCTGGAGACGGGAAATACCTAGCAACTGGAGAAGTATGTCAGGGAGCAATTCTTTTATTCAATAATAATTATTTAACATTTTCTTTAAGTTAAGAGCATTGCAAATATTTTGAAAATAATTATTTAACTCTTTTTTTTAGTCACACACACCACAAATATTTTAAAATAATTATTTAACTTTTTCTTTTAGTCACACACACCATAAATATTTGAAAATAATTATTTAACTTTTTCTTTTAGTCACACATACAACAAATATTTGAAAATAATTATTTAACTTTTTCTTTTAGAAATAATTATTTAACTTTTTCTTTTAGTCACACATACCACAAATATTTTAAAATAATTATTTAACTTTTTCTTTTAGTCGCACACACCACAAATATTTTAAAATAATTATTTAACTTTTTCTTTTAGTCACACACACCACAAATATTTAAAAATAATTATTTAACTTTTTCTTTTAGTCACACATACCACACATATTTTAAAATAATTATTTTACTTTTTCTTTTAGTCACACACACCACACATATTTTAAAATAATTATTTAACTTTTTCTTTTATTCACACATACCACAAATATTTAAACATAATTATTTAACTTTTTCTTTAAGTCACCTTCATGGATACTTATACTTAGTCTTGGAAGATTTGCTAGGGAATTAATTTAAACCATGATGTAAAAAAACATTTTCAATTATCACTGTTAAATAAAAATAAAAATCTGTTAAAAATTGCTGCCACTTGGGTGGCTGTGGGTGCAGGTTATTTTGAACACTGCTATTACAATCTTAATTACATAGTGATAGAAACAGATGTTCTGGTAGGTAGGGTGTTATTTCACATACAGGTAGGAAGGAGTCTCACCTCTGTTAAACTGGATACTCACAACAATGCTAATTAACCATGCTAATGCACAGCTGAAAGAGCCAATGCAAAAATATGCATATTTCAGATTTAAGTGGAGTAATGTCTTTTTGATAAATTTAAGATTTAAGTCTTTAAATGTTTTTAAAATAATTTAAGGATTACCAGGTAAAATAGCTTTTTGTGAACAGGTGAATGCAAAATATAAGTTGAAAAACAATCTGCTTGATTTTACTGAACTTTCACTTCCTTTACCTTAAAAAATGCTGACATTCAATCCAGGCTTAGTTGGCAGAGAAGGTCTTGGATCTGCATGCGATTGTTATGGAAACAGGGTTTATTTTAGGCGTCTAGCACCTGTGAAAAAAAAACTGAGAGAAAAAAATTACCTGTTTAAAGAGTTACTGGAAAAGTGAGCGATACGTTCAAATATACAGATGGAAGCTAACATTGCTAGTTTCTGCCAAGAATATCATTATAGGTCTCTGGCAAAAGGCATTCTGATAGAATTTTTGTTATCTTCAACAACAGATTTTATTTCCTTACTTTGAATCAGAATGCTTGTAATATTGGTTTCACTGTCTGTCGTTAGGTATTCTTGTCGGCCATTCACACCCGGTAAGGCCCCAGTTTCATGTAACCATGGGAACCTTGAGGTATCTTGGTCAGTGTGCACCAAATTTGGCATTCAGACTGCTGTATGAAAATATATCACAATATAGAATTCTTTGAGGTTTTAAACGTTTGCTGCCGAAGATTTTTTTTAAATCCTTCAAAAAATGGTCACTAAATATTATTGGATCATTTGAAGCACACTAAAATACTAGTACAACTGTCTTCTACCATTGCTACTGCCGAAATGTGATTATTCACTGTTTCTAGTGCTTTTGTTAACACTAAAGCGTTTGGTGATAAAGTTGCTACGAGTATGCTTGTACTAGCAAAAATATGAAGACCACAAATACGAGTATACTCATAGTCAGCAGCGAATGTGTTAACTCCAATCTTAAAATGTTTCTAGTGCCTTGGATTTAGTGCCATACAAGTATTCATATTCATATTCATATACATATTCATATTCATATTCATATTCATATTCATATTCATATTCATATTCATATTCATATTCTTATTCATATTCATATTCATATTCATATTCATATTCAATTATTATTATTATTATTGTTATTATTATTAATATTATTATTCATATTATTATTCATATTTTTTACTTCATATTATTCGTATTCATAATAATCGTATTCTTATTCATTTTCATATTCATATTCATATTCATATTCATATTCATATTCATATTCATATTCATATTATTATGATGATGATGATGATGATGATGATGTGTTTTGCAGTGTGGTCACCAGCCAGCAGTACGGGTGTGGGACGTAGAGGAGAAGACACAAGTTGCCGAGCTTCACGGACACAAGTTCGGCATAGGATGCGTGGTCTGTATGATGATGGATACCACAGTGCTACAATGAATTTGAACTCTCTAATTGCTAATTAGTCTAATAGTTTATATTAAAAAATTGTTCCTCATATATTCTTCACATTACACATATTTCCTAGTATTTTCAGAAATACCTTTTTTTATCGTGTGTATATCATCGGGTATGGGTAGAAGATTCCCTCTGTGAAGTAAAACTAACTCACTTTATAGGGTTGTGCGGGTGTTAGCACAATGATAGAATGTTGGAGTTTGGAGCCACAGGCCCTGGGTTCAAATTCCGTACCGGGAGCCCAGCATCAATCGTGAAAGTTACCTTTCTGACGCTATATTGATAGGATGCGCTATCTGTACTGTGGCAATGCAGATATCATCATTGGTCTGTCAGTACCAGCCAGTGCTCGCAGGTTTTACTGCAACGTTCAGTGCTATGGATGTTTTGAGTTTCCTCCTGCACTAAACTGACAAACCGTGATGTAAGTGAAAGAATCTTGAAAGCGTCTCTAAATCCCAATTGAAAAAAAAAAAAGAATAAAAAAAAGTTAAAATAGTTAATATTCTTCACATGACCAGTGCACGTATTACGTAGTATTTTCTTAAATACTTTCTTTCATCATGTTTATATCATCGTGTATGGGTGGATGGTTTCCTCTGCGACGTAAAACAATAACTCACTCACTTTATTGGTTTTACAGTTTTCAATACATAGTAGGGAATTTGAACCCTGACAGCTAAATTTTCAGTCATCATTGGGAAATAACCAAAACTCAACACAAACTTCATTTGACAATATCGTGAACAATCGTTATTACATCTTGAGAATAATTATGTACATTGATAAGTTTTGTCGTGACATCCTAAGTGACGTTTTTTCTTTTATTGTGTTTTATCTCAGGCTTTCTCCCCCAACTTGCGGTACATAGTGTCAGTGGGGACACAGTACGATATGCTGATCAACCTGTGGAACTGGAAGACTGGCAACAAGGTGGCATCAAACAAAGTCTCATGCAAGGTTAGTGAGAAAACATACAGTCAAAATTCTTTATACTAAGCATACGAAAGAAAATTGCTTGACAAAACAAGAAACATGTTTTGTGTTTCGATAAACATAAAGAGCTGGTGACAGCACACGTCCTAAACAGTTAACGCACACAGCAAACAAAATCACTGAAAACACGTTTTTGTTTAGCTAAACACATATTTTGCTTGCCGTCTGCGTTGGGCTTTAGGAGATGCTTGTATCCAATGAGTTCCAAAATTACAAAATTGACAGAATTTGTATTTGGCAATCTGTTTGATGATTTTGGATTTGATAAGTTACACACATTTCCTAACAATATACCAATTTTGAGTGACCTGCATTAAATAGCTTTAAGTAATGGTACCAAACAGAGGTTTTATATGTACATTTACTAACAAAAGTGTCATACTTTTCAAAGTTGGTGAGGAATATGAATAACGGCAATTTAATTAATTAATTCACAGTTAAAGACTTAAAAGAGGTACATTTATTTAATACGTTTATATTTTAGTTCCTAAAAAATAGGCCATTAAACTATTATGCTTTCAGTGAGTAGAATATTTTCATTGTGAAAGACTGTAGCGCTTTATCAACGTTATGTGCAACATGGCCACTGCTATATACTCAAGAAAATAAATTAAGGGCAGGTAGATATTTTGTGGGGAAGTTTTCTATTGAATATTGCAACTCTGGTTGAGGAATCTGGTGCCATGATTCTTCTGATTGGTGTCTGCAAGTGTTGAAGAGCTTACAAAGCCTGGAGACGTTTTGAAATTCTTCGTTGTAAAAATACCATAAAGCGAAATGTATATGTCCAAAAAGGTTACTGAGCCTTAATTAATTTTGTTGAGAATATTAAAAGTTATACTGTGTTATCATAATACACCTGACTTGCACAAATCTCTGTATATTCTTTTCGATCACATGATTGTTTTGATCAGGGTTACTTTATGGATAAATATATAGCTAAATAGAGCTGGTATGTTTTTGGATGAATTGTTATTGAAAATGGTGCATTTTTATCAAAATACGGGTAATTAAATATTACATGTTTGCTTTGCAGGTGAGCTCTGTGACCTTTAACCATGATGGTAGCTATTTCGTGACTGTCGGAAATCGACATGTCAAGTTCTGGTACTTGGAGAGCAGCAAGTCAAGGGTAGGTAACTCTTTCCAAAATACTAAAGTGTTATATTGTTTATTTGGGGGGGAAATTATTTTTAATATTTGTTGTTTCTCTGGTAAGAGAGCAAGAGAGGAGCGGTGCAGGATTAAAAAAAATATTTATGTACAGTGAACCCTCGATATAACGCCCTTCACTACATTCGCTTAAACTGCTGGGTCTAAAATATTGGGCTAGCTGCCGTGCGCAGTATAAAAAAAATGGGACTAGCTGAATTTATTATTTTCTTTCTGGAAATAGGTACAAAAGTATAAGAAGAGATTTATTTTTCATAGTACTAACAATCATTGTGAAAACACCATGCAATAAAGACGTTTATTGCTGACCTAGTTAAACAATCGTCTGTTTGTCAACAAGACTGATAAACATTCTGTATGTGATTAAATAATCATGTGTTATGTTTTGATTTCACATACTATGACTTCCTCAGTAACAAAGCGATTGTTAACACGTTTTATTCACTAAAATCACAGAGATCATTTCAAACGTGCCGAGTTCAACAACATGCTCATTGGCCAGTGAAACCGGATCAATTTAATAAGGATCTACCAAAATTGTCTGGATTTTAATACCGGACGTACAACAAACAAAATGGTGGTCAGTTGAGCTTTGTTTTAAATACGATTGCCTTGAAATGTACCAGTAATATTGAAATGCAAGAAATGACGCTGTGATCAAAGTATGTAGACTGATTGATACTTAAGCATTTCTAGTCATCTACTCGACTAAGCCTGACTGTTGACTGTGAGCCGTGACTGTTATGACAGCGATCTCCGCAGACATGCGCTATGAACGACTGTAACACATGATCTCTCGCTGGTATGCAATAACGTGGTTGGTACTTCGTGGACCCATAAACCAGCGGTATACTGAGGGTTCACTGTATTTTGAAGTATTATTTTTCATATGCATAATTAGATCATGGTGATGTGATTTTTTTTTTAAATTCATTTTAATATTTAATGTTTAATAATAATTATAAATAATTAATAATATATCTGTATTATCTCGGAGGAAAGTTGTTTACATTGTAAAATGTCTCAGTCAAAAAAATCAATGCATATAATAAATAAATAAAACATTCATACAACAATAACTTATCAATAATATAATTTGCAGATCAATGAGACGCTACCGCTTCAGGGAAGATCTGGTATCCTTGGCGACCAGAAGAACAACTTCTTCTGTGATGTGCTGTGTGGGCGTGGCCAGATGGTGGGCAGCACATTCTGTATAACACAGTCTGGCCTTCTGTGCGAGTTCAACGAAAAACGACTACTGGTGAAATGGGTCGAACTCAGGGTTAGTTGATCTTCATTCTATACCTGGCTTACATTTCTATACTATAATCTGGTTTTAAAATATTTATTTTTTTATTCGTGGTGGATATCTACTTTGGAATAACTTTTCGATAATCAATAGTGTTGGTTATGTCATTTTGTGTTATTCGATGATTGTAATGTCGTAGACAGATAATGACTTTGTCTTCATGATTCTGACGTCTTACGTGGACGAATTCTCAACAGCGGACTGGGATCATCTGTCTTTATCAAGAGGTTTTTCAGATGAACTCAGAACTGTGCACATTAATTTCACTCTGGACATATTATCTGTAATCACTCGTATCTCGTGGGTTGTTCTCTAAGTATGAATAATGATAGAATCAGTTTGTGAAACAGGACAGTGATTGTTTAATGAAACGTTCTAAGTGAAACGTTGATTCTAAAACATTCTGTTGCATAATTCTGGATTTTCTTTCTCCAGACGAAGGTTGCCACCTCCATCACGGGTGGGGAGGACTATATTTTCATCGGCTGTGCGGAAGGCATCGTCCGAGTTTTCAGTGCCAAGTCCCTGCACTTCATCACCACTCTACCTCACCCTCACCACCTAGGCATAGACATCTCCACAGCAACCAGCCAAAGGTAGCATCGCTATGAGATGCCCCATAGAGCAGAGCAATTCAGTATAGGAATAACGTCCTAGTAACAGCCGATTTGTGAGAAAGAATGTCCGAGCCCGGCTTTTCACAAATTGACTGTTAGGAGGATGTTATCTGACTTAAAATACAGCACAAATTTCACGTTCTGCAGACTGGCAGCCGTGTCTTGAGAATGATTGAATCTTCTTCATGACAGGCAACTGGACATACCCTAAAGAATAGTGCTCGGGATAAATCCAGCACGATCAGATTTTAAGAAGTAGCATAGACCTGGGGCGGGTGGTTGAACAGTTGGACTTCGGAGCCAAAGGATGCAATGTCTGTAGTGGCAATGCAGTTATCATCCTTGGTCTTGTCAGTACCAGCCGGTGCTTGCAAGTTTACTGCAACATTCAGCGCTACGGATGTTGTGGATTTCCTCCTGCCCTAAACTGACAAGTTGTGATATAAGTGATAGAATCTTGAAAGCGACTCAAAAACAAAAAAAGCATAGACCATAGACCTGGAAACAATGTAGTTTTAAAAATGAATTCTTTGTTTTCTTGCCAGCCAAATGACAATTCCCAAAGATGCCAAGTATCCTAACGCCATAGCTGTTGTTTTCGACGATGACCACAAGAAGGTATTTAATCTCAGATTGTTACATTGACTTTTGTCGCGTATAGGTGGAAATATTCCTGCTGCGATGAAGAGCACTTATTCAATAAATTACAATTACTTTTGAACTTGAATTGTTAAGTATCTACTATTACATCAATACCAGGGCATCTGGTAGCGCAATGGTAGAACATTGGATTTTGGATCTAAAGGCCGCAGGCTCAATTTCTGTCCTGGGGGCTTGACAATCGATGTTCGCGAAACGTGATCATGATAGGATGCGTTGCCTGTGTTCAGGTTTACAGCAATATTCAGTGCCACAGATGTTGCAGGTTTCCTCCTGTTATAAACTGACAAGCTGTGATATAAGTGAAAGAATCTTGAACGTAGCTCTAAACCACAATTTTAAAAAAATAAAAATAAATAAAAGAAATTATAATCCACCAAAAAAATTAAATATCCTGCCAAAAAGAAATTCATAAAAATAAGACGAAAAGGAAGTTACTTTAGAGTTGCACTGTTTTGTACAAGAGAATCCTGGACTGAGATTAGCTGGATGTGTGGAGAGTTCCAGTGTGAGTGAATGAATGTGTACGTGTATTTCCAGGTAGCCTGTGTCTACAATGACCACAGTCTATATCTGTGGGACGTACATGATATCAGGAAGGTTGGAAAGGTCTTCTCAGCATTGTACCACAGTTCCTGTGTGTGGTCACTCGAGGTGAGTCGTGAGTGGTCGTTGGTAACTACACTGGTTTTGTCGACTAGTGTCCAGTTTCACGATTGCCGTTACAATAGTTGCCGTCTTATTCAGAACCCCGTGCAACCCAATTCCAATTGTAAAAGATTCTACAATTAGACTTACAACTCTTGTAGTACTACAAAAGCGTCGTGCAACTGGACCCAGGCCCCGAGATTACGAAACTTTGAGTATGATTTTATACTGAAGCTAAACTGTTCTGTGGTTATTTGCAAACAAAACTTTGAGTTGAGCATAAGCTCGTACTCAAAAAAGGTTTAGTAATCTGCCCCAAGATTTCATGCTCCTCATTTTGTTTTGTTTACAATTCCATCTGTGAATGGGTACCCGATAGTATGAGATGGAATTGTGAATGTAAAACCTTCTAGCGTCTTAACTGGTAGCTTGTGTTGTAAACTCCCCAGGTTGTTGAGAATGTCATATGAGTGCACATTGATCCATTGACCGGGGTAATAATGTAGCAAGCTTTTGAGGGTGGACTTGGCGCAATATAAATACACACATTATTATGATTATTAAATAAATTTTGAGCTCGATTATAACATCGTACTCAAGAGTTCTGTAAATCGCCTGTGGGTGAAATATTCCCGCTGCGACGTAAAGCAATAATTCATTCATTCCAGCCAGTCAGGTTACAAAGCTTTTCTGAGTATTATTTCATGTTCAACTCAAAGTTCTGTTGACGATTCACAATAAACAATTTGAGTTGAGCATGAAAAACATACTCCGAAAAGTTTTGTAACTTTGGGGCCATGACACCCTTTCATGAAGCTCTTGTATTCACAATCGTGGTCTCGATCGCAGTACATATGAGACCATTTCAGAGATAAGAGAGCTATGGCCTTGTACAGATACCAGTGCTTCGTGATAGAGTGCCTAGATCCCACTGTCACAAAGCGATCATAGCGGATATTTTATTTAATTACTAAAGACAATAGTATATAAAAGCAGAAATGACAATGATTGTAGTGCTATGATAATTTCGTGAAACTAAATCATATTTGTTTATGATTTGTTGTAAAAACTTGAATAATTTGAATAATTTTTTTCAATAAGTTCAAAATGACTAAATAACGAGAATGTTGAATGTCTTTGCTTTATTTCGTGGTTATTTCATATTTGTCATCTGGCGGTGTTTCAGACATACCCTCAGCTGGATGAGACTGTCAAGGCCACGCTACCCCCGGGCTCCTTCTTGACTGGGTCCAGCGATGACACCGTCCGCGTGTGGAATCTGGACTCACATCGACAAGATAGCACCACCTACAAGAATAACATTTACAGCCATGTAGGGAGATTTTATTCCCGCTTGTAAAGAAAATAATTTGAATGTACAGCTACTTACAAATCATCGCATCTGTGTGAAATATTTCCACTTCGAAGTAAAACAATAACTCGCTCAGTTACGAATCATACTTTGTTCTAATTGTGGTTTTGACTGCTTTATACAATGTTTCAAGGAGGAATGCCTGTAAATGTATCGTAATTTCTCTGGTGAAATGACTCAGTGGCTATCATTATTATCTATATCAAAATTATATGTCATAAATCTTTTATTTATTTCTTCGTATATTTTTGTTTAGGATTTGCTGAAGATTATCTATTCAGATTCAAGTCTGACTAATTTGTGTGATGTTGATTACAACCCTGGTATGTATTATCTATTGTCTTTAGTAATTAATTGTAATTTACAGACGACGATGTAGATAGTAGCACAGTAGAAGATTATCAGACCCTTCGTCTGTCAGTACCACCCGGTGCTACAACATTCAGCGCTATGGATTTTGTGGGTTTCCACCTGCCCTAAACTGATAAGCTGTGAAAATAGTGAAAGAATCTTGAAATCTTAAACCCCAATTTAAAATAAACAACAGTTTAAACCTAAGCCACCTATGCAGCTCAGTATCATGTAAAAATGAAACAAATAAAGATATACCATCAATCCTTTTAGCAATATTGATTCGTTGCGTATTGGTGAAAGATGCCCACTACGATCATTCACTCAGTGATATTGACAGGAAACTGGTTTTTAGTTTTATTGTTAATTTCTTGGGTTGTTTTATTATCAGCTGGCGGTGCAGACAAAACGGATAAATCCTACGATGTTAAGAATGGTGTGCGCTGTCTCCGAGTCTCCCCTGATGGAGAATTTCTTGCCACAGGAGATAAACTTGGAAATGTCCGGTAGGATAGTAGTTCCACCTTGTGATAATATTTTATGGATATTGAAATATGAACTTGCCCCAAGATTACGAAATGGTTTTCGAGTACGATTTCATGCTTAACTTTTGTTCACAAATCCACACCTAAATTTGAGCTTTAGCATGAAATCATGCTCAAAACGGTTTTGTAACCTCGGGGACCGATGATTTTGATTTTTCTATTTATTGTGATGAAGTGATTCATTGGTGTGGATACGGTCAAATTATGTGTTGGTAATTGTTTGTAAATATATACAAAAAATTATAAAGACATTTATTCCAGTAGAGACAAATATACATAATAAATATAGATATGGTCAGTATGGTACATAAATATGGTTGGAAGTAATATGTACATTGTCAAATATATAGAGCAAACAGTAGTAGATACGGGCGGGTGGTAGCGTAGTGGTAGAGCAGTTGGACTTTGGAGCCAAAGGTTCCAGGTTCAAATCCCACCAAGGGGGCCCGGCATCAATGTTTACGAAAGTTACCTTTCCGACGCGATATTGATAGGATGCGATGTCTGTAGAGTGGCAATGCAGTTATCATCCTTGGTC
>JAUTBT010054740.1:0-15443 GCA_032361225.1 Lepetodrilus schrolli | reverse complement strand
GGTACAATCTGTATTCAGATAACCGGACGACAAAAGAACTAAGAAAACATCGACTGCTAATACAGTCAAAACAAATTAGACCGACGGCGACATAAAAGCATCACATTATTTATCTTACGTTACAATAGCTGTTGAAAATAATCAGTATAATTTGCATTGGATTCAAATGGAGTTAACATCGTTGAGAATATTTAGAGGACAATGGCATATCGAAAAGTGTTGAGTATGTGTTGAAACTAATGCAACAGCCGATGCATTCTGCGTCTCCAGCTCAAGCAGAAATAACTGACTTTTTTTTCATTGATTAAATGAATTGAAGTTGTCTACCTGTGTTTGTTTACTAATTTCCATGAAATATTGCTGGGAACGCAACCGTCCGGGTAAACGGGGTCGACTGTACTTGGTCCATATGGATGGATATTTCAAACTTTAATGTATGGATGTGTATAACATGAAATACCACATGCCCTGCAGTGTCTGACTTTGCAATATAAATAATATATCAGTGTCTGACTGTGCATCAATAGGTTAAGATATGAGATGTACGAACTACGTAATACGATGGCAATGAACACCTGACTAAATATCGTAGTGAGAGTTGCCAATTTCCTGATTACTGTATCCATTCTACAGTATTCAGGATACTGAGGTTTCGGTGGCGTTCGATATGAAATCCATTCGGATTTTAGAACGCCAATGGTATTCTAGGAATCAGAAATAGATTAATAAAAAAAATATAAGTTACGTAGATTGAAAGGATATTGACTGCCAAGGAAAACTAGAAGATGGTTCCTCTATTACGTTTAGTATACCCACGAGCGTCACTTGGTGTGTAGACTTGTCAACTAAAGGCTATAGGATTGTGGTTCTTTACTCAAATGGACTATTTCGGGATTTCTAGAAAGAAATAATGTTAACTGCTTTCTCTCTCTCTCTCTCTCTCTCTCTCTCTCTCTTTATCCCTCTCTCTCTCTTTCTTTCTATAATTCAAATTATATTACACTTATAAAATCGACATACCATTAATGATATTTCGATTATAATCCTACAGTTTACGGCAAATAGCAACTGCTAATTCGTGGGTCGTCGATATCTGAGTAGAGGTTGCTATTTCATCAAATACTGCACTCGATGACTAAATTCATTTAACAGAATCTACTAACTCGCTGCAGTTAATTGACTCTCTTGATCGAGGCAAACTCACGTAACCTTTATTCGTGGCACCGTGTCTGCCATACCCGTCATACACCATGTATAGGAGCACGCTCTTGTATTAATCTACACCAACTTCAACGTGCGGTGTCCGAAATAACGAAGATGGGATGCAGATTTGTTCATGCCCCTGTCATAGTGGCATGTTTTGGCCGAGCCGTTGAGCCCCGTTTCTGACATGTCCAACATTAAAATTTCCAGTTCACGTTTTGTCACGTTTTCTCACGTTTCTTCCACGTTTTGCCACGTTCTAGCCACGTTTCGCAACGTAGCTAAACGTGGCGACCAAAACGTGACACTATGACTGGGGCATTAAAGAAGTGTATGGATATCACCAATGCGTCAACGTTATACACGACCATTGTCAAGTGTACTAACTATTAATGTCAATATTTTACCTAAGATTTTTTATTTCATTTACTCTGCATCGTTTTAATATCGAATATACTGGTTATTTCTGTAAATTGACATTCAGATACATGCTTTGCAGTTGCCAGTGCTATTATTAGCACGATGAGTTTATTCATTAACGTCAAAATTAGCTTAGAGCCTGGCATTACTATTTGCGTTGCTCTATTGACTACGGATTAATATTACCTAGCTGTTAGGAATTATACGTTGTTACTAGAGAAATGCCAGATGGTGATACAATCACACATGCTAATAGGTCAACTACATGAACATTATTTGGTTACCGGATACTGTAATAGGCTAACTAGTAAATGTAGTTCAGATAATATTAACTGTAATAATTACTTCTAGCTTTGGAACCTGATTTCATCTGGTTTTGGATCCACACTCCACTGTGTATTATCTTACGTCAGACATGAATGTCGGAATTTGATTGGTTGATGAGCATGGTATAATGTCCACATGTGAATTATAACATGCATATGTGACATAATGATATTTTACTAAATGAAACATGCTATTGATGTGTGCGTGTGTGTTTGTGTGCGCGCGCGCCCGTGTGTGTGTATTTAAAATCTACATTAAGATACGTAAATATTATATTTTAGATGATGACATTCAAATATCAGAATTTATCACATACATTAAACATATCAATGTTTGTGGGCTGAAAGTATACATTCTCAATTTTTTTTATTAGAAAGAGCCAGAAGTGTAGTTGTTTACTGCTCCTCGGCAATGAATACCTATACAGAATAATTCATTTAATATAACGATGCATAACGTCTTTGAGGGTTTTATCTTACGATTTACACGTTCTGCACATATTATGCATTATCTTAGCGTTATGAAACTGTACTTGTTCACTGTAACAATGAGCTTTCTATTTAATTACAACAATAATATAATATGGGTTATGGCTTAAACGTCCAAACGCCAAAACGTCAAAAATCGTGGATATTTTAGTCAACTTACTTTTGGACGTTTTGGCGGTTGGACGTTTTGCCATACACCAATACTTACATGTATATACATTATTAGTTTTTAAATAATACTGTTTTCTTCAAGTAAATCAATTAAACATACAGCTATAATGAATTTTAAAACAGTACGTGCATACTAAATGTGTGAGGTGATGATTTTACGCCGCTTTACATAATTTCACTATTTCGCAGTGGAAGTCAAGAACAATGCATTATTCCTTACAGACTTTAACATTATAAACCATTATCTAACAAACATCCTCGAAACTCAGACCATTATGCCGTTTGAAGTTGAGGCACAATGGTCTGTGTATAGAGGATGATGCAAATATAGAGAATCTCATATGAATACATATATTATTGAATTTATTAAGCGAGTTGGCAAAACCGATATTATGCAGTATATTATAAATTCAGTAATATATGAACACGAATGTGAGATTCTATTTATCACATAACAGTAGAAACTACTGTAATATCGATTTTCAGTCACAAACACTATATTGGCAAATGACTGTCTTGGGAACTATGTTAAAGCATGCAGACAAAATATAGTTTCAAGTAAATGTGTAAATATTAATAAATGTGTTTGCATATTTAATTGAAGACATTTTCTAACTTTATATTCGACAAATTAAGTCCCAAGAAGAAGGTCTAAAACAGGTCTAAAAAGACTTTGATATCGCGTATGAATACAATTCTAATCATTCATTGTGTTATTGCACTAGTGACAATATTTATATTTATAGTATGGGATTATTGCACTCCCAAACGCCTATGTTATTTGATAAAATGCTGTATCTAGACTACAGGATTCATACAGCACTCTATATGGACAACATCATTATCAACGGAGAAGTGGGTAGACATAACTACGCCATTGTAATCAACAGTGACCGTGATGAATCATTTCACATTCATGCACTCAAGTAACGGTGTTCATGTACAGGGTATTATAAACATATCAGATTCTGTCCCCGAACTCAGACGAGAAGTGAAGATGAAACGCGTCCGTGTGCGCCTTGCTTAAAAGACAACAGTTATTGGAAGCTCCAGTAAAATATCAATTGTAGTTGTAGTATACATGAATACCGTGACCCAGTGATTGGTGTAAAGTATAAATACCGAGTGACCCAGTGATTGATGTAAAGTATAAATACCGAGTGACCCAGTGACTGGTGTAAAGTATAAATACCGAGTGATCCAGTGACTGGTGTAAAGTATAAATACCGAGTGCCCCAGTGACTGGTGTAAACTATTAATACCGAGTGACCCAGTGATTGGTGTAAAGTATAAATACCGAGTGATCCAGTGACTGGTGTAAAGTATAAATACCGAGTGACCCAGTGACTGGCGTAAACTATAAATACCGAGTGATCCACTGAGTGGTGTATACTGTAAATACCGAGTGACCCAGTGACTGGTGTAAAGTATAAATACCGCGTTACCCAGTGACTGTTATAAACTGTATACTGAAATTTCATTATCTAACTATCATTCGACGTGCACCTTACAGTTGAAACATTAGTCATTACGATGCTTGTTCAGAAACAGTGTTTGCCAATATATGTTCCAGATGGTACAATTTCATACTCAAGGTCAAAACTTTATGTTGGGATTTGTTAACACAGCTTTGAATTGAGCATGAAATCGTACTACAAAAAAAAAAAAAACAGTTTCGTAATATATGGGCCTGGTTATGGCCGTATAGACGCATTCACTGTTTACATTATGATATAGTATTTAATTAATATATTTATTTCTTCATTTACTTCCAGACTTCCATCCATCCCGCTGCCCTGCCGGGTGGGTGTATATTGGATCTGACAAATGTGCCTATCCCATCCCCCGAGCCGTTCCTGATAGAGAGCTACAACTAGTGTGTCACATCCAGTCACAAAGCCAGTTGCAATTTATAAGAGATCATCCAGTTTGCATTAAAAGTAAGACGTCTATTCTTAAACCAAGCAGATCATTTTATGGTTATGTTAATGTGGATTCGTTAGTGCTGTAAGTCTGCTATGCTAATGTTTTGTTTAACAAATATAATTGACTATAGTCTGGCAGGTAGATCTAATGTTACAAACCCATGATCTCAAACTCAAAATCTATTAAACGCAGGTCATATTTGGTACAGTTAGGAAATGCTTGTACACAACCAGTTCCAAAATAACAACTTCGTAGATCGCCAACTAAGCATTCTGTCATATTACTATTTCACTTCAGACTTTTGCTAAATATATGGAGGGGTGCCACTCCATCATGTAACACCAATTTACATATATTCGAACGCCAATGACAATTGGTCACATGACAATATCATGAATATTCATATTGTCCATGTACTGACAGATGAAACATATCGTTATCGACAGTTATGTCACGTATGTCTTTTTTTATGTTAGATGCATACCGGTACTACCTCATTAACCCTCTCCCTGCTGGATTAGACACAGGTACAGCCCTTTAGGGCATCACCGGTTACCTTCAGCATGGAGAGGGTTAATAAGCTTTACTATTGTTTCCAATTGCAAAGCGCACACAAACGCACACTTATGTCTGCATTCAACTATACATTGACGAAGAAGATTTGTCATGTATTATAAAACTCTCAGAAGATGTCGTCATGAAAATTGGGAAGAAGTATAACAGTTCGAGAGTTGTGTTCTTGGGAGTTTGATTTGCATTTACTGCACTCGACTCGACACCCTCGAGTTCAAAACAAATACAGCCCAGAAGATTCGTTGGGCCCTGGTATGGTATCAAAACGTGGATAGAAATTATAATTTGATTATTTCGATGCAATAGTTCTTAGAGATACAATTTGCAATCCTACTAGTATTATAAAGGTTAAAGTAATATAATGTAAATTTATAAATTGAAATGTGCTATCCTTAATGATCATGACCTCGATATATCGATACACTCTGAAAAACTCTCCTTGCTTAATTTTCTTTTGAGATAACCCTTATTATTAATTGATGACTTTCATGTGGCCAATTGTCATTGGTGTTCGAATATGTAAATCGCGTTTACATGATAGAACGGCATCTCTCCATATATTTAGCAAAAATGTGAAGTAAATTTGTAATTGGCGATCTACGAATTTCTTTCTGATATAACTTTTGTTGTGCTTTGTATGTATAGAGCGACACTTATAAATACAAGCCCGACTGAATTTGGTGTCAACGGTTTTGTATCAACAATAAAATATGTTTAAAACATATCCTTCTTTCCTACATCGTTATAAGAACTTACACAGCTATTACCTACACTTGCTTTGTTCTCATGCTTGCTAATTTACTATCATTATACGGATTAATTTGATGAATATTTCAGGTTATAATATACATACACATGTTCTAGGTACCGCTGTTACAACATTTTTAAATGAAGACTTGGACACTTCACAAGGTAGTAGGGACAACAGATTGTATAAACGAGGTATGTCCATCAAATTTGTCTACAATTATTCTGCGCAACTCGGCCCCGATTCTCAAGTATTGTACCGATAAATCTGTACATGTTTTATGCATTGGACTTCCGTAACTTGAATTTTTAATTTTTTTCTCAGTTTTCGGCAACTCGGGCATTGGTCGCTGACAACTGCTGGTGGTCAACGGATCACGTGACAGTGGGATCACGTGACAAGAAGGATGACCGATGTGGTTCCGAGAGCGATTGTAATTAGAAATAAATAAAAAGCGAAATGGCTATTTTGTTTTCAATTCCGTAACAATGGAGATTTCAAACAAATGAATACATCCAAGAGAGATTATTGTGAGGAAAACGCCAGTTTGTCTGCGAATAACGGTTGCCACTGATTATTATTTTGTTTCAAATAGTGTTTCAAAATGTGCCTTCGAGATTGTTTCGCTCAAATCACGGCTAATCCGTTTGTGGCAGGATAAACCCACGACACCCGTAGTGCAGATTGTTGCAGTAAACCTACGGCCAGTGATGAAGGTTGGCATTGAACAACAGTTGAAAACTTCTTTATCGCTGGTTTGATTAGGTCTGATGTCTACAACGGAGGAACTCCTCGAGAGCACGGGTACGTGGTCTTTTTCAAAGATGGTTCACGACAATATATTTTTCACTTTTGTAATGATTTCTTTAAAAAAATCTTAAGTGCCATAATAAAATAGTATAGGGCTACTAAAAAGCCATCATTTAAAATAATCGGGTGAGGGGGGTGAGGGGGGGGGGGGCGAGTCTTTGACAAGAACTTTGCGATTGCCGTAGTAATCAATTTGTGGATATAGTCTCCTTTCACCCGGCAGACTGCTGCTTGAATTGTTGCGTTAGTGTGCCTCCAAAACGGGATGTGACGTTATGCTAGAGTGGATACTATTGTCAGATCGTACGTGGCAGTCAAAGCATCCAGATTCCGTTCAAAACACTATGCCAACACGAGGCCTTCGATGGCGGGCAAATACAGTCTACAGATGCTCGCTTTATTACTCCCCTGACGCCAGCTGATCAGAAATGCAGGTCCGGCGAATACTGGCACGAAGCCGGGGACTAGACCAAGAAAGATTAATTAAGAAAAATAACATAGAAAGTTAACACTGAACACCGAATTTGTTGAGAAACACATATTTGGACTGAAGTAACTATACATCACGCATGGGGAAATTCAAGAAAAAGCTGAGAAAATACGTACGCAGTTGGACCGAAATGTTTAGTGAATCAATTTATCTGAGGCCTGTCCCTTGTCTTTTGACGAATTACATGCAGTTGAAAAGCCGAATTGAATCCAATGTGCTATTTCTGGATTCATATGATGAGCACACTCGTTAGGTCTATGGTACCAGTAATATAAGAAACGTCCACTAGATAAGAACAAGGTTCTCGCCTGATGGAACGGCATCCGTCATTGGAATTGACAGTTTTTGGACATACGGCGTTATTAGATTAAGATAATTAACATGTTCTTCTGTCATTCAAGAAACATTCCATCGACCTCGAATCCGCTTGCATTTCCTTGTTTAGGTCATGATAAGCGCCACTAATTGGTCATCTCAATATCCACTGTATATTGATTCCAAATACATTGATACTAAAATAACTGCCAATATGTTGTATTAGTATGTGTATATGTAAATAAATGTGGAAATTCACGTAGACAAATACTCGCAAGTCAAGCCATACGCCATCTTGGATGTGAGTAACTGTAGTTACCCGCATGCGGTTCTCCTCTGTGATTGGAGCAGATGATCATGTACTCTTACTCTAAAACGTTTCTTAACTATGCTTGTTCAGAAACTGTTTGCCAATACCAGATGGTTCCATTCTGATATAGTAATTTTATCTCACAATATGGGTTATGCAATCCTCTCACAAAATACTAGATCTGTCCCCGAGATTATGAAACTTTTTGAGTACGATTTCTTGCTCGGATCTAATGTTATAAGGGGATTTGTGAACAACACTATTTTTAAAACCTCAATAGTCGAGAATATTTTTCTACTATAAAGGTCCCCGTTATTGTAACGGAAATGTACTCAACAATCGCACAAAGGGTGTTTTGTTTTATTCCATAATATAACAACAAAGCAAGTCAAAAAGGACCTTTACTCTCATAGAGAAACGGGCGTAAATGAAAGTGTATGTACATTTGACATGAAACATTCAAGTATTATAATTTGTACACATTTCCTTTCAATAGCATATTGAAAGTCTGTGTCTTCCTGAAGGAAATATTTCATAACATCTCAGATTTTATCCATATTATTGTTCACGGAGGTGATGGTTAATAATTCTGTCACTCACGTTATATCCATGTTAGCATGGTTAGCGGCTTCTGAAGTCAACCCTTCCGTGAACGTTTGGAAAAAGATGATATTTTATTAAGTATTTTACATATTTCTAAGTATAAATGCAAGTATATACCAAAATGTCACCATAAATAGATTGGTATTTTCTAAAAATATAGGCAACTCAAATAGACATTCAAATATTAACTTATTTGACACGACTGTACAAAAACCAGCTACACTTTAAATATGCTACACCTGAAAATTAACCTGTTGCACTGTATAATGCAAATAAAGGCAAGAAAGAAATAATACTGCATCACGTATTGCATTCTTTGTGTAATCTCTTCCATGATTGGTTTCATATTGGTATTATGTTTTACGTCAAATAACTCTAAAAGTACAGTACAATGGATTGCCATGGACAGCTATCGTGAAGATCGGCTTCATTATGTGCGCACTCATCACCAGATATACAAGAACGCTCGGAACCTCTATCAAGTTCTCATGTCCATAAAACGGCCTTATCAATGAAATTGCCGCGATTTTGAAATTTAAGAAAAATATTTTTTCTTTATCATTGCTGGTCAGATTTTCCTCAGACTTGCTATTTTTTCTATGTATACTAATTCCAGTATATAACATTGGAAGAGTTTACCTTTCTTTTATAAACGTTGAACATATTTAACTGGCGTTCGAGACCTCGCGCGCGAGCCCTTTGCGTCATGTCCATATTAACCTGACCTGAAACGGGCGAGACTATCTTCTCGAATGCCACTTTTCTAAGGGGTATGAGCGTATACGTAGACGTGGTCATTTCGCGAGATCTATGTGTAGACGCTATTTAAATAGGCTCATGATGAGTGCCCACGCACAGGGATAAAGTCCGAGGACAAACTACATTCAAGTCGTCAAGTATTTTACTGTATTGATACACAAAACTGAGACCAAACTTGACATCACTGCAAACATCCTTAAATACATATACTCAACAGAACTAAGTAAGTGCCACTAGCAATCTTGAAAATATCAATTAACTTTTTATTATTTTAACAACGAAGAATTTTCAATCATCTACAAGCTCCAGGTACGCTTCAAGAACTTGCATATATATTGGCAGAAGAATGGCACCAGATTCCTCAAGCAGTTGATACAAAAATTCATAACAAAATATATGCGGCCCTTATGTCCTTAATTAATTGTTTACTAATTAATTTTCACTATAGATTCTTTCTCCATCACAAATGTAGTAGCAAGACAATCATACCAGTCTATTAACTCTAAACAGTCTATTAACTCTAAACAGTGTGGATGAAATATACGACAAAGCAATTCAAGAGGAAATAACAGATGCGTTATCTATTATATATTACAATAACTTAATAATATATTATGTCGGTTGATGTAACACAAAACACACAGAAAATTGCGTTTCTTGTGCTACTAGTAGGTATGAGAGTTATGCTTTTTAGGGAAAATGCTGTCACAAAAGTGTTGCCTTTTCTAATTCATTTGATACAAGCTTTGAAATGGAATTGTTCGGCGCACCCGAGCCATTGTCTGCTGTGGCATCTTCTTCACCACTGGATTGCATTTCCGTGGTTTGTGAACAATAAAACAGCTCCCGTTTTTCCTGAGCTGACAGATGTTGAGCAGGTGGTGAACCTTGAGAGTTATCTGCCGTTACAGAAGGTCCATCCACATTTGACACAGAGCATTCTTCTTTTATCACCGAATGCGCCTTGTTCAGAGCTCTCTCCTGACCCGGTTTCGCTGCGCTCTCACCAAGCGACATGCTTCTTTTAATCACTGGAGAATTTCCCTTTGCCGAAGCCACGTGGTTGCCTGCTTTCGGTCCTAAGAAGAACGATTCTCGCTTCATCGCACTGGCACCACTGCCGTAGTCAAAGGAGTTCTCGGAGAAGCTCCCTAGCACTGGAATAGGAGCAGAAGCGTATGCATGATTCCTGTAGATGACATTGTACAGTTCTTCCGGCGACATCCCAAAGCTGCGGGGGTCGCAGTGATACTCCATTTGGTTTCCGTAGCAGTAGGCGGGGACAGGTGAAGAGAGACTGGAATCAGACTGAGTTAAGCCGAAATTGGAGGCTGAGAATCCCGAATTGCTGTTGACTGTAGTGTCCAATGGCAGAAGCATTGAGGACTCTGTGACGGATGGGGAAAGCTCAGACGTTTCAGGACAAGCAGAGGCTGCTTCTGCTGATGGTAATGAATTATTGACCAATTTATCTTGATGAATCCGTGTGCCAACCAAAGGCAGCTTTTCAACTGAACAATCTCTTTTAATTTTACCTTCACAACCGTCACGAATGCCAGCAATGACAACGGGCGGCTTCTCTGTATTGCTCGTAACAGTGCCTCTATCAGATGCACAACCATCAATTGGTATCCGTCCAATGTCTACATCAACGTCATTTTCGTCACTGTTATTAAGAAGGGGACTATTTTCTTTGGTGTTGTCGTTACCACTGATCGACTTTGAATTCTGTAGAATAAAATTATACAATGAGATACGATACAGAAGGGAGGTCAATATCATTCTATTTTCCTAAAGATAGAAAGAAAATACATAGCAGATTTTTACTAGGCTCCAAAACGATTGTCATGCATACAATGGGGGTAATCAATACATTGCTATGAATCTACATGACATTTTGTTAAAAGATGCTTACAATATTCCATCTAGTCTGATTAAATACGATAATTACACTGGTTACAAGCGATAGGGTGTACATTGCAATCAATTGCATAATGTAGGGTGATATATCTTACATCAGAAATAATTCATCCGTTACCAGAAAAAAAAGGAGAGAATTAGAAAATTGTCATTCAATGATTAATAGCAATGAGCATATTGTACATTCATTTTTAAATTACATTATACGTTACATAAGGCATTAATTGAGGCTTTGAGGCTGAGCCCACTGATTATTACAACATTGACTTCATCAATTAGTCAACACATATATGAATAACAATAGCGTCAAGGTTACAATAGACTCAGCAAGTATATGGCTGTCCGAGATGAAAAAGAATATATTAAAGCTGATTATTTATTTTACCAAACAAAACCAACCCTTGTTAGTTAAAATGGCAAAGTAATACACATGAATAACTTCCCACCATGTTTCAAATTTAAATACCAATAAAAATTAAAGTCAGTTATGTTTTTCACAAGCATTATTTACATTCAAAGTGCTATAAAATTTAATTAATGTGATTAATGTGACACGGTTAGGAAGGTGTAGTTTTAACTGCAGTCAATGCACATGCATGCTTGTCATTAAGATTTGACAAGTTATTCATGTAAACGGTTAAAGTAAGCCATTAGTGTGCAAGCTAGGTCTGGATAATAGAAACTATCAATTATTGCTGGGATTAATATAACTGATAAAATTGAAGCAATGATATTAATTTGATAACATTTTACGATAGTTGAAATATTATTATTATTTCTTGAATATATATCTAACATAGAGTATGTATAGTATGTAACATATAGTATGTCATATAGCATGTTATAAAATAATGTCTTCATAAAAACTGTCTTATTGCATAATGTTGTGATATAGTATGTTATGGTATATTTGTATAATTTGCTAGATGTTCTTCTTACCATGTAATACCTATTAAAACATGCATACTTTGAAATAGGGATTGGGTGAGGGGGTACCAGGAATGAAAGGAGAACTCAGAATCCAAACCAAAATCATAGCACTTAACTGGACATAAATACTCTGAAATTTCTTTCATTGTCACCGATGCTTGTTGGAAATGTATATCTGTCAATCAAAGTCCAACACATTTCAAGGTTATTGTGCATTGATATGTAAGTTGGCAGCATCTACCTATACTACTGCAAGAGTATAAACTACGTGTATATTGCATTGCAATGTCAGAGAAACAGGCCTGGGTTTATCATGCAATTTACTTTCCTGGTTTTAGCTATTTATGTGTTCATTTCATAACATACATAACCAAATCCTATATTTAGAATACATTATTCTATTCTTTTGATAAAACTGAAACCTCGAAAGAGATCGATCTAAGTTATTTCTAACTTTAAAATACATAGCCATTAATAGACATCTAAGGATACATTGCATATACTTTTCCTTTCAATGTCATTGTTTTCTTACAAACTATACTTGAGAATGCCTATTTCTGTGATAGGGTAACTTTAGTATTCAAATCCCACTGGTACAATAATAAATAAGTTCTCAAACATTTCAAACAAGAATCAGTTTTACGATTTTACTCAATTAAAAATATTCTCTCAATTTATACTACTCTGATTAGCAGAAATCAAACATACTTTTCCAAATGGATTTCACTGACAATGCAATATTTCTATGCACATTCAAATGTACAACATACAATAGTGATATACATGTCACAACATGAGGAACAATAGCGATTTGTTACATATAATGTACAATATTGAAATGTACAACAAACAATAACAATTACCGGTATGAAATATATGACATACAAAAGAAATATGTACAACGTAAACAAAGAAAATGTATGACATACAACAGATAAAAAAATAGGATCCAACAGAGAAATGCATGACATATACCAGTGACATGTATGAGATATATCAGAGAAAAGTATCACAAATAAACAGATAAAAAAATATAGGATCCAACAGAGAAATGTATGAAATTCAACAGTAAAATGTATGACATAAAAACAGTGAAATGTACAATGGATACAAAGAGTGAAATATATGATTTACACACAAGAGTGAAATGTATGACATACAACAGTGAAATGTGCACCACACAAGAGTGAAATGTACAACTTGCAACAGTGAAATGTACAACATTGTCATCGATCTTTATCTATCATTTCAATTACCTTTTTCTTCACAAGGCTATCATCGTGTTGGAGTGACACCTGTGAGACCGCGGGAGTTGAGTTTGTGGTGGAGGTGTTGGAGATGCTGGGAGGCGACGTTACCAACAGCAATGGCGCCTTGTCAGCATACGCCTTGGGCGAACTGTTCCTCGAGTTCTCCCTGGATGACTGGCTGGGAAGATGCTGTGAGGTGCCCCTGCCTGTGTAGTTACTCTATCAACATACAGAACAAATGTGAAATTTCGATAAGTTTATTTATTAATTTATTATTTTTCTTTTAATTTTAATTATTTTTTTTATATATTTTTTATTTATTTAAAAAAAATATATATATATTGTATTACTTAGTGCTGTTCACTTAAATATTAGATCTATGCATCGTGAATATGCATCGTGAATATCGTATCTATCGCATCGTGAATATCGTATCTATCGCATCGTGAATATGCATCGTATCTCAGTATCCTGATAAAAACCATCCAGTTTTTGCACTGCATATTTCTGTCTTGGGACTGTACAGTCAATATTTTATGAATGCTTCCCTATGATAACGCTCCGGAGTTGCTAGATTTATTAAAATAATGACTGTCAGTTATTAGTAATATCTGGAACACCTGCAACACATCATGGACAATGTTGCAGTGAATCTAGGACTAATAGACCACAGACTATCTGTACATTAATGTGTAATCTTGAATCTTCACCATTCCCCATGCTTTCGAGGAATGGAGGTGAAGCATTTGTAAAATCACTTCAGTTTTCTAGTTGAGGGAATACATGAATAATTTGTACAAACAGGCAGCCTACTCACTATTATTTTATTTATTTTTTACTTGAGATTTTTAGCCGCTTTCAAGATTCTTTCACTTGTATCACGGTTTGTCAGTTTAGGGCAGGAGCAAACCCGCAATATTCGTAACGCTGAATGTTGCAGTAAATCTGTGAGAACCAGCTGGTACTGACAGCCTGATTCAAAGCTAAATGTTTATTTAACTACCTTCAGTGTTAGCTTACAACACTAGCATCAATTTTATTTGCTGTGCATGGACATGGACATTGAATGACACCATCATATGAAGATCATACAATATATGAATACGTGATGCAGACCATCCAATGCCAATGCAATGTCCAAGGAAACATGTAATGATGACACTGCAAAACATTGTTGAGCCTGGGATACAAAACTGGGATTTCCAGGATAATATCGGTCAATAAGTTATATAACCACACCAACCATGATTTCATTCTGCAATCTACTATGTTAACATGGCCCTTCTAATAATATGATGGTATGGATTACCAGATTAACTTCAAATCACAACATCATTTTCAATTCTCTTTCAGATATAACATATGTGTCATCGCTGGATTTTTTAGACCCACCTGAAAGGAGCTGGATTTACTGAGGAGGGAATCCTGGTGTAACTGGTCATTGGAGGGGCTTGAGTTGCGTAGTGTCACACTACAGCTTCGGAATGTTGGCCTACTGGCCTGCTGCTGTTGGTGGCGATGCCGTTTGATGTAGTTCCTGTACAGGGATAATAATAACAATAATAATAATAATAACAACAATAATAATAATATAATAATAATAATAATAATGATAATAATAATAATGATAATAATAATAAAAATAATAATAATGATAATAATAATGATAATAATAACGATAATTATAACAATAATAATAATGATAATAATAATGATAATAATAACAATAATAATAATAATGTTAATAATAACAATAATAACAACAACAATAATAATAATAACAATAATAATAATAACAACAATAATAATAATATAATAATAATAATAATAATAATGATAATAATAATAATATAATAATAATAATAATAATGATAATAATAATAATAATAACAACAATAACAATAATAATAATGATAATAATAACAATAATAATAATAACAATAATAATAATAACAATAACAATAATAATAATGATAATAATAACAATAATAATAACAATAACAATAATAATGATAATAATAATAATGATGATAATAATAATAATGATGATGATGATGGTGTGATGATTGTGGTGTGGTGGTGGTGGTGGTGGTGATGATGATGATAATGGTGGTGGTGGTGATGATGGTGATGGCGGTGGTGGTGGTGGTGGTGGTGATGGTGGTGGTGGTTGTGATGGTGGTGGTGATGATGATGATGA
>JAUTBT010054729.1:0-15444 GCA_032361225.1 Lepetodrilus schrolli | reverse complement strand
TGAATAGATGGCTATATCTGGGGGAATTGCGGGACTATTCGAGTGTGTTTTAGAAGTAAGTATCGAAATAGAAATCCTTGGTTTATCATCACAGGTTTTCTGCAACACTCAGTGCTATGGGTGTTGCTGGTTTTGGAATGCCATATGAGCAAAAGACGCTCTAAACCCCAATTCAAACCAAAATAGTGGTGGGTCACCATAACCTGACTACACACTGGCCACTGAAACTTATCAATGTCAGCAACATGTTCCAAATACTTCAAATATAATTATTTGGATGATTGAATTTTGGTTTAGAGATGCTTTCAAGATTCTTTCCCTTATGTCATGGCTTTCAGGCTTCATATGCACATGGCATGCTTGTACTAGAGTGGATTTCCACTGGCTCATGGTGCTGGTTCAACCTTAATACTGTTATGAAAATAATGTCAGATTGGATATGTTGGATGCAGCTCGGCTCCATTAGAGACACTATCAACATGTTACTTCCCATCGGTCACTGCTACAGCACTGCCTGGTTATGAAGGCCCGTCTGAGGCTTAGTAAAGTATGGTTAAATAAAGATGACAACTACAGAGATCAATACAGTAATATTGGCATGTATTTCTAATAGATCACCTGTGACAAGTAGATGCTTAAATATTTCATACAATCAATAGCTGTCTCAATGCCATCTCCCTCCAGATCCCATATAGCATGCCCGTCTTCAAAATATATCCATAATGTGTTAGGAGGCAAAGGCCACAATTAATGGCATTAGCTGACAATGTTACCATGGACTGCTTTATCCATATTCACCACACACAATCCTAACTACCTTGCTATAATTAACCCAATGATAGAAAGTGAAAATTAAATATGTGAAATGAAATAATGTAATGTTAGAAATTATATCAGTCAGGCTTATGACTATTGAATAGTAAAAACATTTGTTTACATGTAATAATGTAATGTTCAAATATAAAATTGCTAAACTCTGTCAGGTGTGGTAATTTCTACGAATAAGATTTGCTATTTAAAAAGTAATTCAATAAACTTGTATGAAACATTCAGCAATATTGAAAGGAATGTCGGTGTCGGTTTGAAATATGAAATAGTATCACATCACTGATGTCAGATGTTGAAATGGCTGTTCCATGAAGAATGGCTGTTCCATGAAGAAGGACTTCATAGCTCACTGACATTATATATGTATCTTTAATTAAACTTGTACTGTTTATCATTCAGATGCTGATACATTGTATTCTCACAACTCAATGTTGTGCTTGTAAATGCTTTTATACATCCAAGTCTGGGCCAATTCTGCATTAATAAATGTCCAGGACTAGCATATGGAAACATTATTAGTTGAAATTGTCCCAAACGTCCTGGTTGGAGATATAAAATGATAGTTATTTCAAGAACTACATGATTATTTCTGAAAATTTAGATTTAAGATCCACAGCTATTTGTGATACGGGAAAAAGAAATGTTCAACCATATCATATGATTGTAGCTCTTTCAGCTGCTTTCTTATTAGTTTTGGTATAAAGTCTTCAGCCTATACGTGACATTGACATAAGTTGATGAATATAGAATCAATAAGAGATGCACAGTATCTCAAGAGACATATAAATTTCATTACAAATTCAGTAACAAGACAGCCCAGCTAATTGACTTTTCTTATATCCAGTGAATACATCTTAATAGGTTAACCACTGGCCCAGATAGATCCAATGTAAGTAATTTAGCACTGTCCCACAGGTATGCAGCAACATTTGCACCTGAAGCTTGAAGAGGAATTAAATATTCTAGTGTCTGTGTCTGTAATGTTCTCTGTAGAGAAACGTGTGGTGTGAAGTTAATGTGTCACCACTGTGTCATGCTCTGACTGACATCACCACAGTGTCATGCTCTGACTGAAGTCACCACAGTGTCATGCTCTGACTGAAGTCACTATGGTGTCACGCTCTGACTGAAGTCACCACAGTGTCATGCTCTGACTGAAGTCACTATGGAGTCATGCTCTGACTGAAGTCACCACTGTGTCATGATCTGACTGAAGTTACAGCAGTGTCATGATCTCACTGAATGGTTCTGTAGTACACCTGACATCAGCTTACAACTAGCGGAAGCTTCTTCCACTTATGTAAGACAGGAATGTCACCACGATGTTCCAGTTGTGGCACCACAGACAACTGATAGACCCGACTAACTGACTGACTGGAGGATATGTGTGGTGACGCTGTTTACATTCATCACTAGATTCAGTGTAAGATAATCTCAGTCATAGCTTCACTTGCTTAGCTTAAAATTACCAGCTGTGTGTAGTGCCAGTCTACATACATGGCTGTGAAGGGGAATTTTGACTATCATGGTCCTGTCCATTTTAGTCTTAATTTTAATTATTGTGATATGAACATCTTTTGTTCATTATAAAAGCCTGTTGATCATTGTTTTGGATGAAGCCAACATGAAGAATGTTAATGACCATCTGATAAATAATTGATACATTTCAATTATTTCCATAATATGTAAAAATAGATTTGATTCAAGGCACATTCTAAAATAGGAATATGTTTTAAATGGAATTATACTTCATAATATTGTGGTGTCAATTTTTTAAATTAATTTAATTAATTCCTAAACATACTACTTATTCATTCAATGCCGATAAAATTAAGCTAAATCAAAATCTAAAAAATTCAATTCTATAAGGAATCACAATTATTGAAGATGTGTCGACAACTTGGCAGCCCTCCAGTTCTGACATTAGAGCTGATGCCAGAACACAAATACACCCACATTACGACAGAACCACTTCTGATAGAACAAATATACATAATACACAAACCACCATGATGGCAAAGTTACTTCAGGTGGAACAAATATATTATGTAATTTTTTATTGTCTACAAAATATGACATGGAATTCTCACAGCAAACATTATCAAGTTCAAAAAGCTAAGAACTTAATCACGAGCAACTGTGATCAATGTAAGCGCTATTGTCTGCCCACAAAGAACTCTCCACTAGGAAGTTAGTTTTAGTTGCATGTCAAGCTATGGTTTCCTTTCAGCCAAGGCATCAATGATTTCTTCCAGCAGTCCTAGAGACTCAGTGCTAGAAATATGCCCTCTTATTATCCAATAGCCTTATATGCCTCTTATATGCCTTTGTAAGCAATCTTGTTAAGGGTCCATCATTGCATGCATAATATGTACTGCGTGTACTAGTCTGGATTTCCACCAGTTTTTATAGTGCTAGCTGCAGATAGAACATGGATACCCCATTCAGACACAGTATACTGATTCTGAGCTGACCAGTCCTTGCTTTACTCCTTTAATGCTGAGCACCAAGCAGGGGAACAACAAGTACCATCATTTAACATCTTTTGGGATGACATGACCGGGGATCGAACCCGCAACCTTCCGCACTCTGGGCCGACGCTCTAACCATTACGCTACAGAACCGGCTCCTCTTGTAAAAGTGTATTATGACTGAGACCACATCTGAGAGAATGACAATCTTGTATAGTGAATACAGGAACTGAACGAGTCTTCCTGGAAACATGATGCCAAGCAAAGAGTGCCTGTATGCCTACGTCCTGATGCCAATGCTAACATCCTCTAACAAGTCACCAGTATGAACCAGCCCCACATCAATGCCCCAAATATGGCTCAATCACAGGCTATTTAACTACATTCCACAGATTTCAATAACATTAATTGAACTATGACAGTCACGATAAAATGATATTTTCCTTAGGGAGTTCATTCTGTAATGGTGTGTACAACAGAAAGATAATGCCAGCATCGGGTCATCAATTTGAGGTGCGTCATTCATGAAATGGAATGGCATTCAATCCATCAGTTAGACAGACAGTTTCTGTTAAAGAAGAAGTGTTGTAATTAGGCTGCTGTCTGGTATTAAACATGTACTAATATTATTTTTATACGTTAATGTCTTTGGTACTTCCACCCTACAGTCTCCCATAACTGAATTGTCTGCTACAATCACTACCAATGTCTTCTACCACCCAATTGTCTGCTGCAACACCTACTATATATCTCCACTCCATTGTAATTGGCTATGAGCACAGCAAGTAGACCAGACTAAATCCTTTACACCCTAACACTCACTGTCTACTCTTGTCAAAGCATATTTAGAGTGCGATCTGATAGCACAAGGGTTAACCTACAATATGTCTGGAGATTTCATTATTTGATTGCTCATCCCAACTTGCAGCTTGGCCGTAATGTTCCACCCCAGACAGGCAGACTCCACAGCATTAGACATTCTTAAATATGCTCTCCTTCAAATACTGTAACTGTTCCTTCCAACTGCCACCAAAAACATAATATTTGATGTAATAACACAGTTATGCATTCTGATCCAACAAACTGGAAGAAACTAATATCATTATCAATAGTTGTGGGGTTCTGGAATCATAGACCATTGAAATTATGTTTCTTGCCATATAGCTGTGTAACTAGTAAATCATAATGGACTAGTGTATTCACAATTGCAGGGTTGGTTTGATATTCTCTTGCATGCTAACATAGGAAAATCTACATTTGATTTTTTTAAACGTTACTTACCATAAATAATTCAATATAATATTCAGCAAGTTGTAATCACAGAAAATAGTGTCCTTCCTGCTTAGTGACATATCTACATGCATACCAATAACCTTAGTGAGATACCTACATGCATGCCAATAACCTTAGTGACATACCTACATGCATACCAATAACCTTAGTGACATACCTACATGCATACCAATAACCATTGTGAGATACCTACCTACCAATAACCTTAGTGAGATACCTACCTACCAATAACCTTAGTGAGATACCTACCTACCAATAACCTTAGTAAGATACCTACCTACCAATAACCTTAGTAAGATACCTACCTACCAATAACCTTAGTGAGATACCTACCTACCAATAAGCTTAGTAAGATACCTACCTACCAATAACCTTAGTGAGATACCTACCTACCAATAACATTTTTGACATACCAACCTACCAATAACATTTTTGACATACCTACCCACCAATAACTTTAGTGACATACCTACACACCATTGACCTTAAGTGACATGTGTACCTACCAATGAGCCTAGTGACACACTGACTAATGAGCTTAGTGACACACTGACTAATGATCTCAGTGACTCGTCACCCAAAACAATAAGAACGTAATTATTGAATACCATGATTAAATCATATCAGTTTACTTATGGCATATTTGTTCTGCTGCCTGTTAGCTCTAATATCAAACAATTGAGTCCTGTTTCACTTGTCATGGTGACTCAAATATTCATTCATTCCAATAGAACCTGTTACGGAAGCTTATTTAGTATTCCACATTTATTACCCATTAGAGAATTACAATCAATCCAACTGGTCGAGAACCGAAGTGTATAGAAACATGCATCAGTTACCACCACTTCCAGGGGATAGATCATTTCCCAAGATGAAACATATACCTGGCATATTTTTCAACTCTTAGAAATAACAAACTATTGTATGTAACTATGTATGTAGGCATACTAGAGTTATACTCCATTGTTTCCTGTGTCACTATAAATCATTAAACATTACAAATCTGAACTTGTAGGTATTCAAGTTGCAAATCTTTTTTTTACCATTTCGTACGTTCATCTGTACCAATGTAAAGAAGCTAGCACGGTGGTATAGATGTAGTGAGTGTGCCTCATAACCTGGAGGTCCCTGGTTCGAGCCTAGCTCATGCTGTCATGTAGCACTCTTGAGCAAAGTGCTTAGATCCACACTGTTCTAGTCCACCCAACTGTGAATGGGTACCCAGTAGGATGAGATGGAATTGTAAATGTATACCTTCTAGTGCCTTAACTGGCAGTTTGGGTTGTATACTCCCCAGGGAGTTGATGTGAAATGAGTGCACATTGATCCATTGACTGGGTTAACAATGTTGCACCATGAGAAAGCTTTCAAGAATGGATATCGCACAATATAAATATACACATTATTATTATTATTATTATTATTAACATTTAGTCAGTTACAGCTGGTGCTGCAACATTCAGCACTACGCCCGCCCTAAACTGATAAGCTGTGATATGTGAAAGAATCTTGAAAGTGGCTCTAAACCCCAATTTAAAAATAATAATAATAATAAATTTGAAGATATATAATAAATATGACATCATGCAGAGCTAATGTCAAGAAGTCCACGTCACAACTATGACATCAATCCTAATGTTAAGAATTCTATGCCTAATCACAAAATATGTACTATAACATATAGTAGTGCAAAAAGATAAGTAACAGATCACACATTGGATACACAGTATTAGTGTCAGTATGTCTGTACAACACCGCAATGGTCAAAATAAGTGCTCATCAACATTGCTTCACTTCCACGCACAACATTAGATCTAGAAAAAAACAACACTTATAAGATACAAACCTAAATTGAAGTCGTAAAAAGAACGGAATTACAGCCATTGACAATTGTAACCTAAAACAAATTCCACCATTGATGTGAGTCACTGGAGACACTCATGTTACAACAGAACATGTTACAACAGAACATGTTACAACAGAACAATGTGTTAGTATACTGGAGACCCACATGTATGGAAACAAGTTTCATCAGCTATATGACACACAGCAGCACATTGGAGGTGATAGGGGTCTATTTTAAAGGTAAATAAAAGATTAATACCAAGTTACATCCTGGTATGATTACAAATAATTTGTACACAGGTCATCTGTTATCTGTACTTCAAAGAATTTCCTAACAATTTACTGGTCATCAATTTAAATTACATATTATCAGGGATCGTAATTCTCTAGAATTAGATTCACAAATTTGCATCTGTATTATCTGTTATGGATAATAGCATAATACTTCTTCATGGCAAGCACTGTACTGGTATGGTCATGTAGATTAGAATTTAATTAAGGATTGACTGTAATATTTGTTAAAGTCATTGAGGTATGAACAGAAAAGCTGATGTTCAAACTGTATGAATCTGTGAAACGGTTCATACAAAAGTTTGCACATCGGTTTTTTTTCATACCTCGATGAACGTAAAAAATATTGCAGTCAATCCCTATAAATAAATTATTCAACAAATTGCTGGAGATTTAAATGGATTTAATGGTATAACTAGGTACATCAATTGTAATTAATATTTAGGGCTGAGCAATGATATTTGCAAAAAACGGTTGTGATGGGTTGCAACAAATGTCAATCAAGAGGGAGGGAGTACAAATCTTTTTTGTTTATTTTAAGTATGAATACAATCCTTTTGGTAACATGAATAATTGAGATTCCTGGGCTACATCATCATTTGTGTCACACTGGAGCTATGTCATAATTTGTGTCACACTGAGAGCTATGTCATAATTTGTGTCACACTGGAGCTACATCATCATTTGTGTCACACTGGAGCTATGTCATAATTTGTGTCACACTGGAGCTACATCATCATTTGTGTCACACTGGAGCTATGTCACAATCATAGACTGGTTTTGTGTCCTGTTTGTGCTGAACTTTTCAACAGTTACCTTCCTTTTTTAGTACAAGTTTGTCAACATTTCAAAAACAGATCTTTTGTGGTAGTGGCCTAAGAAAATGTCGTTCATCGAAGTATGAATGCAAAGTTTTGGGATCACGTGAACTAATCAGATTGCTGAATAGCTCCAGTGTGACACATCTGCACTGTATATTTATTCATTTCATTAAAAATATTACATTATATGTGTACTGTAATTTAACTTATTAAATACTAAGTTATTGAACACTACAATATAATTGGCATTAAACATACCAAAAATTTAATATTAAATATTTAATCTGCTCAAATTGAAAATATACTATCCAATTTAAAAGTAACAGATAAAACATGTTCATATTAGAAACCAACCTAAATTAATCTTGTGACTATGTGTCAATGAATAACAATTCTACCAACTTCCGTGATAGTAGGCAACTTAACTACAGGATACAAGAAGTCTTAGCTCTGTTAGGTGCCATCTGGCCTATAATTTGTCACATTTGAGTATAAAATTGCTACTCTATAAATGTGACAAATCCCAGCATTATCAATCATAGTTAAAGGGACTAAGGGATAATTAGAAACACAGATTAGAGTCTATTTACTGTGACAATACTACTTATTTCCTCTGGTGACTACATAGCTTATATGTTTCTTTGGTTGGTTTGCAGAACATGTCCTGGATTATATTAACAAATGATAGACCAAATATTTCATGAATGTTCTACGAGCTCTGGAGTGTCACACAGAGCTCCAAATCTAACTGATAAATCAATGACATGAATCTATAAGTAAATTGTTTCAATGTGCCATAACAATTGGTGCTATATACCTACAATATGTTATTATATGCCATTCCACCGAGCAATGAGAGGGCCTTCGTTTGATATAAAGCATGTTTTAATATTTTTTTTAAATGCAAAGATTTCACGAAAAGGTGGCCATCTTGAATTTATGAAATTATTTTTGCATTCCATTATCTTCAGCAAACTCTTAACAGTAAATTAATCATTGCTTTCTTACATATTATGCTGCTAAAATTTGATTTAAATACCAAGACTATAGTTATCTCATATTTCATTGGTGGCCATCTTGCTGAAGCTACTCCTCTGAAAGTGTTGTTACATATGGGCAACATCGATATATGATTACCTCTTCAAAACATATAACTAGAATTTGCCATCTCACATGGACCCATTTTCACTCTGGCTCATTGACTAAATTGCTCTTCTTGTTAATTTTCGACACCATTGCCATGTGGGTGTCTAATAGTATTTTAGCGTTCATTTAAGTGTTTGTAAACACTGAGGACATTGATATCCATAGCATTCTTCCTCCGCCTTCTCCTCCTCAGCCTCATGTAAGGAAACACCTGGTGTGACACTTCAGCAAGCATGCATAAAACATGCATAATCCATTACCAAGTTGTTACTCATTGACATTGATATGCTCATTCATCAGAGGACAGATGGCACTGAGAATAGCCACCTACAAGTCGAAGATGCATCTGATCAACTACATGTACATTCCCTGGGCCTCAATCAAGTGATAAAATGAAACCGCTATCAGGAAACAAGATGGCACTGGGGACAGGAGTGTGGACCCTCCACTGATAAATCTTGTCTTAATGTGCCAGTTCCAGGGTATGAACCCACAACCTCTTGCAGTAGAGAGTCCAATTAGGACCAATATCCAGACCAGGGATAAATATAGAAGAGTCTGTGTCTCTGGTGCTCTACTACTGTTGTTGGGTCTCCTTCTCTGTGGCATTACTCTGACATTACATAAGGAGTAATTAGGAAAAGTAGTAGTAACACCGATTCCCAGCTTCTTCCCAGAATCAATATGAGAATATCACACGCTGGTGGTGGTCATGCAACAGGAGACAACACAATGAATTCCAACAGTAAAAGTTCCACGCATCTTTTTTAATGGCTTGGAAAAAAACTTGTGTAAAGTAGGCCCATGGAGTGAGATTTATAATCAATTAATCCCTGTGTGCGGTTCTTATTGCAGAATCAATGGTCAGCAGATGAGGATTTCTTCTACAGCTGCAGCTCAAGCCATGAAAACCTGTGAAAACTACCGCAATTTGTAGCAGAACTGTGTCTATATATCACAGTCATGCAATACCAGACTGACTCCACTTCCTGTCCAGGGAACTATGTCTTTCCAAACCTTCGTAATCCTTGAAATATTAGCCAAGAATGTTTTAAAAGTACTGTGGAGAGCTTGTAGCATCAAAAGGTTGTTGACCTATAATTCAAATAAATAAAAAAATATTTTTCAGTCGGATATTGAACTGTATTTGAAATTAGCTCTGTAGGGAGCTCTAAACATATTGGTTTTGTGCTTGCTTGAGTAGAAGAATGAAACTCAATGATATATATATAATAGCACTACATAGTATTTGCTATTGAGAGCTTTGGTTTGAAGACCTTTACAGAGATTTACATATTGGTTAAAGTTTAATGCATATAATTTCTCCTGACCAGGAATTTGAAGTAGATAACTTTGAAATTTCATTTCTTGTTTGATGCATACCGGTACTCTGATAGAACCATCCATTGACAACACCACTTGTTTCCACCTCACTGGGATTAACTCAAGAAAATCTCTGACATTGCAGGCACACTGTAGATGCTAACATTTGTGTAAATTTACACAAGGTTGATCTGCGATACCTCTGCAAACAAACTCCCAAATAGGTACACCATGTTAATAGAGCCACCAAATCAATTGGTCATTGAAAGAGAACAGTTCAACCAATTGGACAAACACACATATGTACTTCGCTGTCAGTAGGGTTATGCAGCCACCACATGATTATGTGAAGGGCGAGTCAGATTATTATTTGACGCGGTCTCCATCTCTAATGTACCAAGTCTGTGAGAAGTTGAAATATTTAAATAATAGGAATGGAGTGTGGATTCATGGGTTCATGGGTTCATTGCATTGGGTTCACAAGCTTCTCTGCTCATACACTTGAAACTAGCTCTTCAAACATTTATGTCTCCACAAGCAACTCACACACGATGAAAGTTAATTTTAATTAAATTATTTGTACAATTCCCAGAAGCAACAGATTTCTTCCACTTTATGAAACTGTTAATTTAATATAGCAGACTCTGAAACATTGAATCAGTGGGGTGGATAGAGCTTATATCCTGTGTGGCATCATGGGAAATCTATAAAAAAGAAATCTGTGATGATTGCTGTTCACGATCTCATGGGCATTAACTCTTAGCCAATGAGATTCAAAGAAATGTTAATCTTAAAAAAACACACCCACTTAAAGTACAAACCAAGTAGTAATTAGCTCCATGCTAATTACTGTAAATCATCAGGTTATATGAGGGACAATATTAATTATTTATTCCAAAACATGGTTTCAATTCACAGACTAATTTTAAGCAGGATGCTAAACATATTTAAACAAAATGCAATTATTAATTTTAATATTTAGTGTTAGACACCAAAATATGGTAGCACTACTCGATCATGAGACTTCGGGACTAAATGTCCCAATTTCAAACCTGCCTTTATGTCTAGTGATCAATGCTTGCAGAAGTTGCCTTCCTGATGTGATGGTAGGATATGCTGTCTACATTATCACAGAGCAGTTACCATCCTTGGCCCATCAGTAACAGCAAGTGCTTGCAGGTTTACTACAGCTCACTGCTACAGGTATTGCAGGTTTTCTTCTGCCAGAAATGATAAGTCATGGTATGAGTGAAATAATTTTCAAAGAGCCTCAACACCAGCTTTTAAAAAACAATGAATACATTAAAAAGAAAAAAAGATACCAAAAGTATTCAACATGTTTTATAAGACAGCCATAGCCACAGTCACAGCCACATACAGTCAGCTATAGTCACAGCCACAGCCACAGCTACAGTCACAGCCACATACAGTCATAGCCACAGTCACACACAGCCGCAGCTACAGTCACAGCCACATACAGTCAGCTATAGACACAACCACAGCCACAGTCACAGCCACAGTCACAGCCACAGTCACAGCCACATACAGTCAGCTATAGTCACAGCCACAGCTACAGTCACAGCCACATACAGTCATAGCCACAGTCACACACAGCCACAGCTACAGTCACAGCCCCATACAGCCACAGTCACAGTTACAGTCACAGACACATACATACAGCCACAGCCACACACAGCCACATACAACAACAGTCACACACAGTCACAGCCACAGTCACACACAGCCACAACCACATACAGTCACACACAGTCACAGCCACAGCCATAGTCACACACAACCACAGCCACAGTGACAGTCAGTCACAGTCACACACAGCCACAGCCACATTGAATGTCTTGTTCTGTGTAGCACTTCAATGAGGAATCTCTAGAGAGTTGGTGAAGAATTGCATGTCAAGATTGGATTAGAGAAGGCCTGCAATTTGGTGCAGCATGCCTGTGACATCACACTGACATCCCGCTCAGTGGAAGAGAAAGAGCAAAGTCTTGTCGCTGCCAACTTCTGCATGATATACACACACATTCACTACACAGTTGTGATCAATTACCACCACTCTGTTTTATGTTTCAAGGGGCCTAATTACTAGACAAATGAAGGCCATGGATACAGATGGAAATTAAACAGCAAGTAGGAGACACAAGTTATAGCATGAGGGTATACCAGCCACTAAGCACACGTCTGATAGAATGCAGACAAAATGCTAGCATTAGGATAGTACTTTATACAGACATTCCATAAACCTTAATACTCTGGGGATTGGCATATATACCTTACATTACTTGTCAAATAGATGGCTTTTGTACAACCATAATGATACATTTGGAGTCATTATGTATTCATAATAAAAATACAGTCAAAATCAAAAGCCCCAATTTCAAATTCAGACTAAGGTACCAATTATCTGGCACGTTTGTCTCGTCCTGGAAAAGCTAATTTAATTTCAGTATAAGCACTAGAAGTCAAAATGGTAACAGCCGGAACCTGACGCTATGGTAAGATATGCATGACCTAACCATACCTACTTTCCTTATGAATGGAAAACTTCATGGTGTACATAATTTGACACACTAATTGAAATTATCACCAGGATGTACCAAAATACGCCTCATGTCCGCAGGATAATAGCATTATCTTCAAACAATTTCCAAAATGCCCTGAAACTGCTTCTTATTTACCTAAATTCGATCTCTAGTGTTTGAGGTTTCTCCTGTGAATGCCATAATTGCTTTATGATGTACAGACTATGTATTCATATTGATTACTGCCCGTGGTGTTGGCTGGCCTCTAGTGCTGACCATGGTCATTCAATGGGCAGGATGACTGTGGCTACTTGTACACACGGTGGAGACACTGACTACAGACAGTGCAATGGAAATGGCAGAACCTGACTTCCTGCAAGCTGCTTGTACATACATGCTCATCCATCTCGCAATTTGTGGGAGGTTTGCGAAAGAACAAATCAGTGCAAGTCGATTATTTCCAATCTTTACATTGAATTTGTTGTGTGTTAGGCACTTTTAAATTGGTATGTGTAGTTTGTAGAAAAAACTTTGAACTTTAATGAGATCTATATCTCCCGAGTCACCCCTGAATGTGTGAGATCAGCGGCTATGGTAAAACCTGGAGACTATTGGTTATTACAGCTTGGACTAAAAGAAAATGACCAGTATATCTATTGCTCATGTGTAAAATATGCATATCATTGATAACAGCTAATAAACTGTGAACAACAAAAGGTACAAGTAGCAGAATTCTGGCAGACTTCATATTTCACAGTACCGAATTTCTAGCAAACAGTACTAGTTTATATATTCAGTAATAAATATAATCTATACTATGTTCTATATGCAACCAATAATTAACACTACAGGATTAGTCAAAACCATGGCATCTCTAGCTGTCTTCAGGATTAAGAAGGTTAACATGAATTCCTGTTTTCAACAATTAAGGAAATCCTGAGCTCGTGAAATTATGGCCAACATTATTAAATGTCATAGTCAATATGAACTATGAATGTATGAATGCAAAATAACTATAAAAAAATAGCTGAAAAGTGTACTTGGTATTCAAAGTGAAGCTATCGATAATGCCTGTAAGTGATTAGATAGAACTGCATCCTAGAACATGTGAACTAACTGTACCTAGTGGCATAAACTCATCATGGATACATCAAGTACGGTAGCTTTAAAAGTACAACTCTTGACTTCACCTATAAGACATCACTTTGAAGTAAGGTCATTCGATGTGACAGTGGCTGGGCTCTTAAAGTTCACATATTTATGATGCATTACTGTCAGTCGGAGACTGGTCTTTGAAAATCGAGACCATCCTGACTTAGTTCTAAAGGATGGTATAACTTTAGGATTGCCATAATACTCTTTGGAGGATAGAGCATTGCTGCTATCAAAATATAGATACATGTATCACCCTGGAGTTATTTACATTCCCTGAGAAACCATCGGTCGCTGGCTGAACACGACTATGTATCTTGAACAGGGTTTGATCACATCATCACGTACAAGCGACAGGCCCATTAAATACAACTATGAACTCTCATTTCGTAGTGGATGACATAGACGGCAACTCACGGAATTACGAAATATCTGGCTTGATGTTAAATTTATGTTGTATGTTTTGATGATTTAACACGGGACTTACTTTCACAAGGGACAGATAATTTGTAATTCTAAGTCACAAGTACATTGTTTATATTGAACATAATCCATTTAAAAATGAAAAGTAAAAATAAGTTTTAAAAAAAAATCAAACTTGCTTAGCTTGCTTGTAGACAGGTTGCATGATTACAATGACGTACAACGCATAACCACTACACACCACATTATGACAATCGTTACTAATCACACATTGGTGATAGGGATATCTAGTACAATGATAACACGTACAGTCATAGTACAATGTTAATACAGTCATAGCACAATGATAACAAAGCTGTAGCAATATGATGACATTAACAGTCAATTCACAATGGTAAAATAATAATAAAATAATACTAATTACAGAATGGTAACATTGTTCCATAACAAAGGTAACACACCAACAACAGAATGATAACCCAGAGATAACACGTTAGTGCCACAAGAGTTATACATTACAATCAGTATACAACATTAACGAATACACATAATGGTCCAATCTATGACATCATATTATCCTAAATACACAATAAAGATTCTACAATCAATAGAGGTGTCTATGGTTCACCTAAGGTAGAGAAATATTACAGCTGATGCTATCACTTGTCAATGTGGAAATAGAACTGTTGACTGAGAATGTGGCAAATACTCACTGACACTGTGTGGTGATAAGTGTCTGAGCGATATCATTTTAACACAATTCTAGTAACAGTAGAGTCCTAGGTAAGACTTCTGACAAATATACTTGTCATATCATTCTGGTAATGGAAATGTCCTCTAGATAGGACTGTCTGACCATCATAGTTGTCATACCATTCTGGTAACAGAGATGTCCTCGACTGGCTCTAGATAGGACTGTCTGGGTTATCATGGTTGTCATAGCATCCGGGTTACCATGGTTATCATACAGTCTGGGCTCTGTACATAATGGAATAAGTCTAAGGTAACTTTAAAGTTAGGGTTTTCTTTGAGTTATGCCATTTGGTACTGAAGCCCTGGTAACAGGTTGGTCTTTTACTGGTAGTAGGTTTGTATGACCAATATAATTGTCATACAATTCAGGTAGCATTTTAGTCATCTTTTTCAAAGCCATTCAAAATTGAAAACAGAGAATTGCATGAGTGTTATTCAACTCACAAAACTGAGTAATTTATGAAGCTATATTCCTATAAAAGTGAAGGGCAAATATAGTTTAATACAAGAGGTATTAAATAAAATAAAAATTAATAAATATATATATAATATATATAA
>JAUTBT010054718.1:0-15447 GCA_032361225.1 Lepetodrilus schrolli | reverse complement strand
TATTATATATACAATACTTGCCTCTCTAACATATGTTTGAAGTGTGCAAACGCGTTTGTTTGTGCGAGTGTGTGTGTGTGTATGTGTGTGCGTGTGTATGTGTGTGCGTGCGGGGTGGTGGGGATGGTAGGGTTGCGTGTGTGTGTGCAAGATCTTGAATGAGCTATATGTATTTTAAGTTTTGACCCTGATCCACGAGTCCGGCTTACATTCTGGGGATTGTCCTTCGGGACATTTATCCGTTCTCAGTCGACCATTCAAAGAGTGTACTCTACCGCCACTCTAGCCGATGCCAAAAGGTGAGTTATAAATAAAAACTTAGCTTTATTGATTGCTTATTAACGTATAGTTTGTTTTCGTGCAATAATCTAAATATATAATTATCATTGCGGAGGCGTACAAGACCTGGTTGACCAATCACATGAATCCCTTGTAACTGTATTTTGGTATCTAAGCCTACCAGGTATATGTAGTTCCTCTCTTTTCCAACCGTAATTGCTTCAACAACAGACAGACGTTTTTCAGCCACGTCAAACAACAACAGCAAAATCTTTTTTTTTATATAATCGGTTTTATTTCCCGTAATCAAATTTATAATTGGAATATTGATGATAGCTATTGTAAAGCTGAAATGCGACAACCAACACGTCAAGCTTAATCTGTACCATGTCCGTGTAAAAGAGGTACATCAGTACCACGTGTTGTACCAGGCGTGATTATGATGGTGGTATAAAAAGGACTTTCTCTCCGTGTCAACTGAAATAAAAGGGATTTTATATTAAATGCATACATTTATATCTGCTTGCAACCGGAAAACACATTGTGCGCGTATAATTGACACTGGGCATTTGTTGGGTATGATGGTCCCTTTCTGTCTGTACTCTGTCTGTATTCTGTCTATAGTCTGTCTGTCTCTGTCTGACTTCCTCCCTCTCTCTCTCCCTCTCTCTCTCTCTCTCTCTCTCTCTCTCTCTCTCTCTCTCTCTCTCTCTTGTACTCTTTCTCTCAAACATATTACGTATGCTCCCAGTAATAAGTGAAACTAGAAACATTCCGATTAGATAACAACATGAAATCCAAAGAAATATATACACAGGTAGTATATAGGTACCTCAATGTTATTGCCAGTTAATACATGTTAGGCCGCATATAATTACTAATTATCATAGTATGTCCGTATTGTGTATTGAGTCGTGTACGGCAGCTGCCATCAATAATTCAACATTGCTAGAAGTGCGTTTATACATGTCTACATCCTTCTCATTACTTCTATTACGATACTTACCTCAACATTCAGCTTGTGCTCGTTACTCTTATATCCAAACCTCTCCTGCACTCTGTGGGGCAGAGCTGACAATATCCTGTCCCAGATGAATATAACATACTGGGGATCCACTTTCTCTTCCCTGTTAAAACCTAAATCAAAATTCACCTCGATGATTAGGCAATGAATGAATCGTTTTTCTTAAATCGTCCAGAATACATAAAACCACATACAAACATTACTTGGCCAACAACTTATTACAACAATCATGTAGAGTATCTACCCCAAAAAAATGGATAACTACAGAAATACTTTACTGTATAGATGCACTACATTTTTCGATTTGTTTTATGGATACATTGCTGACTATATGTTTGCTTACAAGTATTATATATTTAGAAGAAGGACAAAAGCTCCTGGCAATGCTGTAAGACAATAACAATACAGATGTTTCTGACTGCAATATTGTTGGAAGTGTACCTGTAGCCCAGCTGACAAAGAAGCTTACGATGACGGTGACAAGAGTGCCCACAGTGCTGAGCCAGGTGTATGATAAACTGTACATAACATCAACGCCAGTACTGCAGAAAAACAAAAACAATTCAAGACCATCTACGAAGTGGGAACGTTCCACAGAGCTATGGTGGTGTTAGGACAGTCGTAATTGACTGCACCTGTAGTATGGTGAGTTATGACTGTCGTAGGGCACAGTACATGCATGAACTGCATACAGAATGTCGCCCTCGAAACAACGAACTGCAACATTATGTCAATCTCGAAACAACTGCATACAGTATGTCACCCTCGAAACAACGAACTGCATACAGTATGTCACCCTCGAAACACCGAACTGCATACAGTATGTCAATCTCGAAATACCGGCCCTTTGCCTACTTATATTTGACGAATGGTAATTAGGCATAATGGCCGGGGTTTAGAGGATGACACTGACAGTGTGTACACGAGCGAGCATGTCGTAATGATTTTACGTCGCGATCAATACATGTAGTTCAAAGAGAGCAAGGTAACTATTTAGAGAATAACCCACGAAATACGAGTGATTACGGAAAATATGTCCCTCGTGAAATTAATGTTCACAGTTCCGATCTTTAGCGAGAACTTTTTAACATTAATTTCACGAGGGACATATTTTCCGTAACCACTCGTATAGAGTGGGTTATTCTAATTATTCAATATAATCATTTTAATGTAATAAAGTATTGAAAACTGCCGACAGCTTTATCGAGAGGGCGAACTCGTAGTCGAAAATGTGTACATTTTACTTAAGCACGAGAAACACAATAGATGTAATGAACACTGTTGATTATGGAATCGTTATTACACAGTCTATAGATATCCACCACGTATTGTGAATAAATAGATTAATACACGAGCTAGTGTGTCATATTGATTTTACCACACGATTGATTCTTTAACAAAGTTGGAGAGAGAGAGAGAGAGAGAGAGAGAGAGAGAGAGAGAGAGAGAGAGAGAGAGAGAGAGAGAGAGAGAGAGAGAGAGATAACAACTCCTTACACCTGGTCGTCTTCCATCGGAGTGGAAAACTCCGTCGTCATCCGAATCGACGCCAATATCTGTGACGTATTGGGCAATATCTGTGACGTATTTGGCAATATCTGTGATGTATTCTGCAGCGTCGCGTTATCCAGCGCCGAGCACATGTCTGTAGGGGCCAGTGGAAGCCAGGGGGTGGGTTTGGCGGACCTAGAGAAGGCACTACCCCCACACAGCCAGACCATGAACACTGTACTCACCACAGTCCCTGCCATAGCGCCCTGGTAACCCAATCTAATGATATGTATATACCGGAATAACAGTAATAATAATAATAGTAATAATAATAATAATAATAATAATAATAATAATATGTTAATGCACCTTATCCAAAAACGCTACATTATTGCCACAGGTATGGTGCAGTAAATCAACTATTATCCAATGCTACCATTTGAGATTCCTAATATAATATTATATCCGTCATAAACTCCAACCTTCTTACACCCAATATTCGTCTTGTGGGCAATACACAAGCTATATCCGAATGCATCTTGATCTATTCTCTCGCATTTCGACTGAACGGCACCTATATAGGAATACCGCATGATCTCGGACATACCTTTGCATTAGCCCAGGGACAGAGAGAAGCAATGATGAAGAGTCCACAAAGAGGTCCGTTGAATGACGACAGGATTGTGTTGGAGATCTGTTGAAAGGAACAAGACTTAATGTATTTAACTACCTCCAGAACTTCAGAGTGATTGGTGCAATGTTTATGCATAGTGGACCCGGACACCTTTTCATGAAGCTCTCCATTCCACAACATCATTATAGAACCTTCGTATCTATATCTGGATGATCTCTAGGAGAGTGCTATGTTCCCATAGTGGAGATGATAGCGTCGTGAAATGGTTCCCGGGTCAATTACGATCACCTCCAGTGGTTATAGAACGGACCTGCATCAAGGTTCCGCCAATGAAGGATATAACGATGGCAATTCCACAGGAGAGGAGTCCAAATACCAGAACTGAAAGAAATAACGAGTTGTTTCTTAGTTACTATGGACAACGGGCGTCACGGTATACACAGCCTAGCAGAGGATGTTTTGATGATGCAAACCTTTTGTTTGAACAGTATGTATTTTACCTGATACTTTGGCTATGATCGTGGCCTTGAAGTCTGAAATATTGGTCAGGTGTGGCTTGAGCATGTCCTCCCAGGTCAACAGAGATAGACTGGACAGTCCGGAAGAGATCGTACTGGACAATAATAATAATAATAGTAATATGTTGATAATAGTACTAGTAAGTAGTAATAGTAGTAGGAGTAGTAGAAGTAGTAGTAGTAGTAGTGTAGTAGTAGTAGGAGAGTAGTAGTAGTAGTAGTAGTAGTAGTAGTAGTAGTAGAGTAGTAGTAGAACAAGTAGTAGTAGTAGTGTAGTAGTAGGAGAGTAGTAGTAATAGAGTAGTAGTATAAGTAGTAGTAGTAGTAGAAGAAGTAATAGTAGAAGTAGTAGTAGTAGTAGTAGTAGAAGTAGTAGAGTAGTAGTAGTAGTAGTAGAAGTAGTAGTGTAGTAGTAGTAGTAGTAGGAGGAGGAGGAGAGTAGTAGTAGTAGTAGAAGTAGGAGTGTAGTAGTAGTAGTATATAGAGTAGTAGTAGTAGTAGAAGAAGTAGTAGTAGTAGTAGAAGTAGTAGTAGTAGTAGTAGTAGTAGTAGAAGTAATAGTAGAAGTAGTAGTAGTAGAAGTAGTAGTAATAGAGTAGTAGTAGTAGAATAAGTAGTAGTAGTAGTAGAGAGTAGAAGTAGTAGTAGTAGTAGAAGTAGTAGTAGTAGTAGAAGAAGTAGTAGTAGAGTAGTAGTAGTAGAAGTAGTAGTAGTAGTAGTAGTAGAGTAGTAGTAGTAGAAGTAATAGTAGTAGTCTAATAGTAGTAGGAGAGTAGTAGTAGTAGTAGTAGAAGAAGTAGTAGTGTAGTAGTAGTAGTATATAGAGTAGTAGTAGTAGTAGTAGTAGTACTAGTAGCAGTAGTAGCAGTAGTAGAAGTAGTAGTAGTAGTAGTAGAAGTAGTAGTAGTAGTAGTAGTAGTAGTAGTATAGCGTTTACCGTTATCTTAAAGTAAGAGAACTTTAGAAAAAATGCAAAAGGACATGTTCATTTGTTAGTGTGCAATGTTATTTAAACTTAAATGTTGAGCATATGCTCCTTACGCCGCAAATTGATATTCGTCAAATTGACACCGTATGTTGTATTATGGTATAAATGGTAAATAAAGTAAGTACCTCAGTGATGCACTAAACAGAGCAGCGAGGAACAATCCTGGCATACCAGGTAGATATCGGAACATGTCCATCACCATATATGGTATGATCTGCAACAAATGGACGTTACGGTTGTTTAATTGGAAGGTCCATAAATGCACGTTATATATTTGTGTTTGCTTACGATAGAACGTACCTTGCAACTTCGATCCGCTATTTCAATATTATTGTATGCATTTAAAATACTCTTTAAATGCAATGTCGCCGCCATTTTTAATAACTGGTCCTACGCTGCATTTTCGATGGCCCCTTTAGAGCTCCGTACTTACTTGATTAGGGTTTGATATTTGATCTGACGCCAAGGGGTCGCACATGGCGTTGACGTAGTAGGAGTAGGCGACGATTCCCTCTATGATGGCCAGGGTAATGGTGATGCAGAAAGCCGGGCTCACCACCAACATCACTCTGTTGGACAACACTGAGGACTATATACTGATATGCTGTGGGTCTGTGTGAACCTGCTTATGTATAGTATGACATTGAGATCAAAGCGAAATACTGAAATGTCACATGGCAGTATTGTTGCCATAGTTTTACTCAAGAATTAACATACTGAGAACTCGCGTGGTAATACTAAGCTGCGATAGCTTGATACTTGTAATGTGACTTGAAATTTCGTGCATTTAAATGTCATTATATTCAAAGCATGGGAAATGTGTGTGTGTCACGGTGTGTGGTGTGTGTGGGTGTCACTATGTATGTGGTATGAGTGTGGTGTATGTGTATATGTGTGTGTGTGTCTCTGTGGTGTGTGTGTGTCACTGTGTGTGTGTGTGTGTGTGTGTGTGTGTGTGTGTGTGTGTGTAGTGTGTGGTGTGTAGACATTAAGTGTACTTGTTTAATTTCTTTACTTAATAAGCAAATAATTTTATATGTTTGTATTTATATAACTCACCTTTTGGCATCGGCTAGAGTGGCTGTTGAGCACACCCTCTGAATGGTCGACTGATTGAAGACTAACCCCAAAGAACGGATAAATGTTCCGAAAAACAATCCCCAGAACGTATGCCGGACTCGTGGATCAGGATCAAAACTGAAAATGCATATAGCTCATTCAAGATCTTGCACACACACGCAACCCAACCACCCCACCCACCCGCGCACACATACACACACGCACACGTACTCGCACTAATAAACGCGTTTACTCATTTCAAACCTATGTTAAATTAAATAAAATTTTTCACTTTCATATCTGTAAATGTGCACTGTCATGGACGCTCTCTTTCCCAACCCTCGTCGTATGTATCTCCAGTTTCAAATATACGTTCATCTATTTTTTAATAATGGATTTTCCAATATTCCTTTTTACTACACATAGGAATGGACTATTTCTCTTTATAAATATCAATAAATTGCATAGATATTTGTTCTGGTAGCAGATAAAGATTAGATGATATATTGTTTTTTGTCTTGTTTTACTTGAAGAAATTGAGTCGGCCGCCTTCACGTGCAATGGTCCAAACCTTCGCCACTCCTCCGGTGTCAATCGTCCCCTGAGTAATCCAACAGAATTAAATATTACAGAATATATATAGATATTTCAAATACTACATTGTAAATGTGATCTATTCTAAGGGCATGTTCTTTATCTATAGATTCCAATACTTCTTCCCTGCAAGCCAAGATTCGGCACTCCAAAAGCAAAATGAAATTGTGTTCATAAGATAATTTCAACGTTTCTATGCATACTTGTTACCAATTCAACAGTACGGTAACTATATTGTATTATGATCCATCATCGAAATACGGTACATTATGACCACTTATCATTCGTGTTTTGTTTGTTTTGTTTGTTTTTAATTGGGGTTTAGAGTCGCGTTCACGTATATACACGGCTTGTCAGTTTATGGCAGGAGGAAACCCGCAACATCCGTAGCGCTGAATGTTGTAGTAAACCCGCGAGCATCGGCTGGTACTGACAGACCAATAAAAATACAGGGATGCTAACTGCATTGCCACTCTACATCATTTCAATATCGCGTCAAAAAGGTAACTTTCGGGAACATTGGCTCCGAAGTCCAAAGTTCTACCACTGCGCTACCACCAGCACCGGGATCAGTAGGCATAATATACTACTATGTGTTTCCAGAATAAGTATCACCAATAATACCATCAAACTACTTTGGATAACCACAGTAAGGCGTCACTATGAATACAAAGGAATTACTAAATTCTTGAGGTCGCATTAAATTAGGGACGCATTAATTTCCTGATTTACAGTACCTTGATAAAGATTGCCATCATGCCAGCCAACATGATCACTGCTTGGAAGACGTCTGTCCAGATGACGGCCTTTAGGCCTCCCTGTAAAAGAAGTACATACCTTTTGTGTAATTAATTAAATCTTTACTACGGGAATATGACCTTCTATTTGGTAAGCTATGCATTATGGACATAGCTATTATCGCGAGCATAATTCACATAGAAAATACAAATTACACCTTACAATTATGAATTAACGTTTGTAATTTGTCATTTACCGAGTCTGCGGTCATTATAGGATTGTTTTATGTTGAGGTGTCTGGATTGTGTCTGGTTACGTAATATTAATTACGATATTTATGTTTTTTGAAATTGTGGTTTAGAGCGGCTTTCAAGATTACTTCATTTATCTCTGTTGTAATGTCAAATCCTACAACACATCATTAAAACAATCTATTATGTTTAAATCTAATCTGTTTTTCCATCTATTGACACACACATTCTCCTCACCAGGGAGGTATACACTATGGCAGCCGCAGCTACTGAGAAGATTGATCCAAGTTGTGGAAAACCCGTAACTGCAATCGACAGGAAAATAATAATGGATTTGGATGGTATCGTAAATGTGGGGACTATATGATATGATAACCTACATAGGTCATGTTAAACTAAATTTGCCGCACCCTAGACAAACTGAGGAAAAACTAGCTAATTCGAACAAAAGTATGTATGTGCTTAGTTAAATGTATACTGGTTAGTGACCAGTTATCACCCAGGGTCCAGTTTCACGACGCTCTTGTAGGCTACAGCAGTTGTAAGGACTTACAACTGCCGTTACAATAGTTGTAGCGCTGCATTATTCAGATAGCATACAAAACCTTCGTGCAACCCAATTCCAATTGTAGAAGACTCTGCAATTGGACTTACAACCATTGTAACGCTACAAGAGTGTCGTGCAACTGGACCCTGTACAGGTTCCTAATTCATCTGACCATTAAATGTGCCAACTAGCTGTGGTTGTATCAGTTTAAACCATGCACAGGAACGTGTACATATATTAATGTGTACGTTTCTGTATCATGCATGTGCTTGCATATGGACATTAATTGATTTAAATCACAGCGTCATCTTTATTCAGTCTACGTCCCGAATTCCAGCTATCGTGCAGCGCTCTTGAGCAGAGTGCTTAGATCCACGCTGCTTATGTCCACCCAACTGTGAATGGGTATCCGGTAGGATGGGATGGAATTATTAATGTAAAACCTTCTAGCGCCTTAACTGGCAGCATGGGTTGAATACTTCCCAAGGAGTTGAGAAGGTGAAATTAATGCACATTGACCGGGGTAATAATTTAGCGCCATGAGCAAGCTTCCGAGCATGGAGTTGGCGCAATATAAATGCCCATATTAGCATTATTATAATATAGGTCGAAATTGTGCTTTGCTTAGAAGCAGGTATATACGTGAGCTCACATAATTCCTTATAGCATCGCTGTTGTGTGGCGATAGATAATCACAACTAATGCTGAATCATGCATTACTTTCCTTAATATATATATATATGAAAACACACACGTATTATATCACCCAATAAGAAGGCTAGGACAACGATTTATTATTCTGTAGAATAGCACTGATTGGCTGGTAACACAAACTTTGCAGTCTTATTCTACTGTGACAAACATTTTAATTGGATATTATTATAATGTATGCAGAACTGTGTGCACATGCATTGTATCACTACGCTCCACGGTAACTATTTCTTTAAGCCAGACTTGCCGATTACATTAACTTTCGAATAACATCTCTCTGATATATTAATTATTACACCACAAGTCTGGAATCGACTCATTAATACGCAAAATATGCAAGCATATCAGAAATAGCATCTCATTTGTCAACAAGATAGTGGCTAAAAGGAGCTATATGGTTGAATCAATATTTTATAAATTAGTATTCATATTAACATAGGGAGAAAAGAAAACCAGAGAGTAATCATGATTGTAATTGCTCATGGCCAGTGACATGATGACGTAAGGTAGCATCGGACCTGAGTGTTAGAGGATGTTTCTATACGACTTAAATCCCTAGGATAATATTTAACAATAAATTTACTCTGAAACTGAATCTTAAGGCATAGACTATCGATATCATTTAGCCCATATCTTTGTAAATGGTGCGCTAATATGCATGAATGTATTATTATTATTAATAGTAGTAGTAGTCGTATTGGTAGTAGGAGTAGTAGTAGTAGTAATAATAGTAATAGTAGTATTAGTAGTAGTAGTAGTAGTAGTAGTAGTTGTAGTAGTAATAGCAGTAGTACCTGCTTCCAGGGCTAATGCTGGGCCGTACAGCACAATTCCCATATAAAATACCTATAAATTAATGAATGTCATTGAATGAAAGTTGCGTATTAATTGTCTTAAATCATAATCAAAACATTAGTTTTTGAACTAGTGTCGTCGAAATACACACTCATTTAATATGATTGGAAATATAGATTACTAGTAAACGTATTATATTTCATTCGAAATCAAACCTTGAAGGAGTAATTACGCATATACAACCGTGTACATGTGTAATTAGCATGTTTTATTGATAACTCCAAATGTATTTCAAAATACTTACGTATGTTAACACGCCTAAGCACGTTCCTATGTTCCTCAGTGCTCGAGACTTGAATCGTCGTTCTAAATACTGATAAGAACTAAATTGTTAAATGTATTTGTGCATAGCAAGATGTGTACGGTTTATAACGGAACCCATGCAAATTCTGTATGCACGCTTCGTTCCTAGTCTGATCTCAGTATATCATTAAATACTTATTGTACACCACTACATGTACATGCACGTGTATGTAGATGCGTCATGAATGTGCCATCAAATTCCACAGAAATATTTATAATTAGATTGCACACAGTTATTGTCTTTCTGCGGTGCAAAATAATACAACACTGGATTAAAATATAAATGTGCTTGCTAGTTATTTATAAATGTGATTTCTTTTGTTGCTGGTGTATTTTTTCTGTTACAATAATTGTGTGGGAAAATGCATACAAACACAATATGTTATTAATGTGTATAAAAACAATTATATAGAATCATAGGGCCTGTAAATTAGTTGTTAAGTAGGTATGCTTTACATACTTCGTATGCACTTGTGATCCTCAACGGATGGATGAGAGGAATCATCAACTGTCGACACAGCAAAAATGACGCCATAAACCCGAATAACGATATGAATATTTGAGCCCCGTACACATACACCTCTGCCGGCGTCCCAAGCATCATGATGGACGACTCGAACGACACCATCAGCGACACTGCCACGGGGATGAACTTCATGGCGCGGCCGCCGACGAGGAATTCTGACATGGTTTTTTGACGTCCGCCGGACAACGCAAAGTAGACACCGACTGCGAGAGAAATGAAAATTGTGGCTCCGAAGACGACGTAATCGGCAACGTGGAAAGTGTGATCCATGGCCATGTTTGGTGAGTTATTTCCAGACAAACTGTGAATTCTATGTAGAGCTGAGACTGTCAATGGAACGGCTGCTTCGACCTTGGTTTCAGCGGTCTTCGAAACTGATGCATATCCCAAGTTTTCCGATCGTGAAATCGAGTTCAGTAAGATTGTAGATGATGTTCCGTAGAGACTATTTGGCCATCATCAGATAAAACGTAGACTGAAATATAAATAATATATGGTGCTTTCTGACGTCAACAACGTTTCTAAAATAACTAGAACATCAGAATGGTAAACAAGCACATCAGAATGGTAAACAAGCACATCAAAATGGTAAACAAGAACATCAGAATGGTGCACATTATGTCATACTTAAGAATTGGCAACTGTTCAGTTCTGCAATAATATTATTAATTCGATCCTTTAATTTCTTCCTTTAAATAACTAGTGTCCTCTATTGTATTAATGAAGAGTGAGGAAATCGTCCCAGTATCCTAATTTGCATGAATCTTGCAATTGTTGGTCTGCAATCATAGCACCAACTTTAAAAGTATACAATCACAGATTAAGTTGTCGTTTTGGACCGAATTGCAGTTAAAAATGAAAAGTACATGCACTTAGCATACATATAATCGCTTTTGTACCTCCAAATATATTTTCACCGCCTTAAGATAGGTAAAATTCCATTGCAGTTTACATTTTTGGTAAAACCCGAATAATCATTTGGTAATGTACTGTAATATCTCACTTTTCTATATTCTAATAGGCTAAGGGGGATAACTCTAATCATTGGACAGGGTCAAATTTAAATTTCACGACTACTGGTACCAATAAAGCTATGCAACTATACATATTAAAAAATATGACAATATGAAAATATTGAAAACCAGTGGGATATGCGGGAAATGTAGCTGGTTACCCAAGATACGTGTGTAGACACATCAAATATGTAAACAAACCCGTGACTGTATGGCTTAACACATCGTTCCTTCATGAGATCCGTTAATGCCCCTACCTGTTTATAACATATTGATGATGTACTTACGTTTACACATACTCTGGAGTCCAGCTTCTCGCTGGATGTTCTTATACGGAGGTTTCTGTGAACCTTTGACACAATAGAATGGCATGAATAGGAATACATGTGAACCTTGGCGACACAATTAGCATATCATGTGCAGTCATGATAAGAATATCTCCACCCGCTTGTCTGCTTTTACAACCATATGTAAAGACACGCCTCGGTTTCCCACCGACACACACACACATTACTTATAATAACCAGGCTCCTGAACACCTGAACGTTGATATAACATGTGACGATGATTGTTTGAGATGCCATCTGATGTATACCACCATTCAAAGTCCATCTCATCTTCAATGTTTTATTAAATCGTTTCTCGTACGTGCATTTATATTATGGATATAATCGTCTCTCATAACTTCTAGTTTAATATACATTGCTGAGACGCTAATTATAGAATAACCCACGAGATACGAGTGGTTACGGAAAATATGTCCCGAGTGAAATTAATGTTCACAGTTCCGAGCTTCAGCGAGGAACTTTGAACATTAATTTCACGATGGACATATTTTCCATAATCACTCGTATCGAGTGGGTTATTATAATTATTCAAAATAATAATTTTAATGAAATAAACCATTGAAACGGCGACCCTAATCAGCTGTTGCTTATTCATCCGCCTGTGACATCAAGGTTGTTCACTTCTTTTTGTACGCATATTCCGACGGCAAAACATAGATCCACTGAGTATGTCATTTAGAATACGTGATGCCATTTCATTTATATAATGCAAATAATTTAATGGGTAGCAAAAACATATACATGTACATCATTCCAAATAATTTCAAGTGAGTAAGACATTTCAAAAGTTTGGTGCATGTGGATGATGGCCAGTAAGGGGAAACTAGCAGTCAAAAACGTGTACATTTCGCGCAAGCGGGTCGGGCTCAAATGAAATGTGCCATTTTCGAATTTCAATAACACCGCCAAATTTCAAAACAACATATATTTATCTCCTAAGCAGATATCCACGACGTATATTGAATAATAGACTATCGTCTGTCTGTCTGTCTGTGTCGATATGTATGTATCTATTTATGGATGTTTCTATGTGTTTGTATGTGTGTATGTATTTCTATGATTAGTTTTTCCGGCAATACAAACATACTGAGTTTCAATGTTTAGGTTACGGTATAAATAATGCGAATGAAAATGTACTGTGTTGTTGGAATATATTCCATTGAATATTATATCAGCGATATGGATATGTAAGTTTAGATTCAAGTTAAATAAATTCATCCATAGGGGAAAAGCATCAAAGAGAAAACCATAGAAGATCAATACTGTAGCTTCTATTTTGTACAGGTAAAGTCAAAAGTTTTAAGTGTAATCACAAAGAAAATAATGTTCAACCACTGGTGCAAATGTATTCGAAACCATCCTCGTTTTGAATGAAAATGACAAGTCATATTTACTGTGAAGCTATTTACGGATGTTGCTATGCACGACTATGTGTAGCATGTACATTAATATTCATCTAAACTGGGGATAAGACGGTAGCAGTCTGATCTAGATCTAGACTTGTTATAATTAATACATCCAACACGCTGGTAAGTAGATGGTGAAGAACACCGACAGGTAGGATAGTGAGGTAGCCCGTTTATGTTTGCGATTTTTATCTCAACGCACACGACAAAAAAAAAGTGTTTTCGGTGATTTTGTTTGGCGTGTGCGTTGACTGTTTATGACGGGAGCGGTCACCACCTCTTTATGTTTATCGAAACACGAAAAAATGTTTCTTGTTTAGTTAAATATTTTTCTTTGCCGTGTGCGTTGGGCTTTACAAAAATAATAATATTAATTTCATGTTGCAAGTGTTATGTTATGTTTGGTTTGTACTGTGCAGTAGACTTTGGGTTAGTAACCACCACGTCCTCCCTCTCAGTTGTGCTTCTTCGACTTCTTCACTTATTAGAATATGAAACTGTACACGAATCCGTTCATTTTACTGCCAGTCAATTTAGTATCATTTTAATTATCTGTAAAAAAAATAATAAAGCTGGAAAGGTAACAATCAACCATTCGTTGGGAGAGAAGATAGATAAAGGGAGAATGAACAAGACCCAAGTACTCCACCCAAGCAAATTGAATTCGAACATCGTAAGTACGAATTGGAATTGAATCCAGCGAATATGTTGGTCTGAAGTGCATTAATTAGCTACCTTCTAGATTCGCAATTTCAGGTACTCCATCCCCTACTATATAATTATTCTTTCTTTAGTTTCAGAACTGGCAAATGCCAATGAGATTTCTTTGAATATTTCACAAGCATAACGAGAATAATAAGACGCAAGAAGGATAGCTGTCAAGATGCCGTCCCTCGGGTTCCACGTGTTTCACGTGGCTGATTACGTCGTCTTCGGAGCCACCATTGTCATATCTCTCGGTATTGGGCTCTTCTTTGCCTTGTCCGGCGGACGTCAACGTACGACGTCAGAATACCTCGTCGGCGGCCGCACCATGAAGTTCATCCCCGTGGCGTTGTCGCTGATGGTGTCGTTCGAGTCGTCGATCATGATGCTGGGAACCCCTGCAGAGGTGTATGTGTATGGCGGACAGTTTTGGATAGGGGTGTTTGGTTGGTTGACATGCTTCGCGCTGTCTAATATATTCATAATACCTCTCATTCATCCGCTAAAGATAACAAGTGCGTATGAGGTAGGTCAAATTGCAAACTAATTTTAAATAATATTTATTATTTATAAACATGGTACCACAGCAAGATAAATTAGGTGTCCTGTTCCAGGATCCTAGCAAAATCCTAACCGTATCCTGGCAGGACACATTCACCTCGGGTGTCATGGGCTATGTATTTTAGCATCCCGGACACCTAACAGGACAACCTAACGTCTTTTATATTGTGGGTACATAATAATTAATGTCAATGCCATTTTTTCGTTGGAAATTTCAGCTGTTAGCATTATATGCATTTGCATTTGGTTTATACAAATACCAATGTTAAAAGCACCATTTTACGACGTTGGTTAGTTTGATAGTATAGATAATGATCGATTAGTAGCATGTCTACGATCTATGATTTCTGTTCACAGTATATATATGGGAGGTTCAAATCTCGTACTGTACGGCTGATCGGAGTGGCCCTGGGTGGTTTAAATTATGTGAGTTCAAATGTGCACAGGCTAGTAACCACTGTAACAGTGTAATATGACGTGTTCGTTGTAAAAGCTAGTACGCATGATACTAGCATAGTTTGTGTTAAAGGCATTGAAATCATTTAATTATGTTTTCAATTGAAAAAGAAATGCATGATGCCACCAATGCCTTTTACAGGGGTTATACGTACATAGCATCTAATATAGTATATATCATTGCGAAAATATATTAGAACAATTCGCGATGACATATCTTCTTAAGGTTAGGCATGGACATTACATCATAATGACCCGCCCCGGGGGCCCGGCATCAATGTTCGCGAAAGTTACCTTTCTGACGCGATAGTGATATGATGCGATGTCTGTCGAGTGGCAATGCAGTTATCATCCTTGGTCTTGCCAGTACCAGCCGGTGCTCGCAGGTTTACTGCAACATTCAGCGCTACGGATGTTGCGGGTTTCCTCCTGCCCTAAACT
>JAUTBT010054707.1:0-15450 GCA_032361225.1 Lepetodrilus schrolli | reverse complement strand
TGACCGGGGTAATAATGTAGCGCTATGAGCATGCTTTCGAGCGTGGATTTGGCGCAATATAAATATTCACATTATTAGTATTATTATATATATAAACCACATTAACCCTCTAGAGCCCAAATAAATGTCCAGTGGTTCGAAGAAATCATGCTCTTGGAAACTGCTTATATATGACGCGTTAGCTGCAAGTAAGTGACATCACTTTGGGTCACGGATGGAACACAGGGCTTTCGTGGTATCATTATATTTTTTTCTTAGCCAGTGTTAATTACGTAACCTTCCAATTAAAAAGGGGTCAGCGGTGATCCCTGGGGTTCTAGGGGGTTAAATGAGCTTTGTACTTGGAATAATGTTATTGGAATGAACAATTACAGGACTGTGTAGGCCTACGCAGAGTAAACAGATCTATCATTTATTAACAATTCGATTGTTGGTAACTTGATGTTGAAAAACACAAGTATTATCTCTGAATCTTATATGTTGGGTCCTTGGGTAGCTTAGATAGCTGAAACGAATATTCGAATATTCGCGAATGAATATTAAATTTACGAATATTCGAATAGTAAAACAGCATTCGAATATTCGAACACAATTGCAGAAGATCGCACGTTTTTCCGTAACCCCTTTTGAGACCTTCTAATTTCAATATTATTGCTCAATATATCTACTTAGAAAACACAACAATCGAAATTTACTGATTGTACATTCCATTAGGGTAACAATATTACCGGAAAAGCCACTTTGTAGCACATTATACTATAATAAGCTGAAGCTCATTTAGTATTTTATTTATTACAGTTCCAACCCTTACATGGAAACAACCAGATGATAACTCTATTGCGGTTCGTTTTTCCATCAGTTTAGCAAGGCCTATATATCGACAGCACGCCCATTAATACACGAGTACAAAGGCTAGACCGCTTGACGCACGATTCATGCAAATACATATTCCCTTGGATTCAAGAGAATTACGACTTTAAAAGCATCAAGGAATGGTGAATTCGAACTTGTTTTAATAATAATAAATTGTGATTGTGTTCATGAAGTCCTTTTAAACATTGTAGTTAAATAATGACCAAAGGGAGATAACTCTGACACACTGTCTTTGCACCCACATGTTTGTCTGTCCTACCAAGTTGGTGTCTAACGAATAATGTGCCCACGGTATCGTTTCACGAAACTCTCGTATCTACTACGCGACCATAAGTACTTGAGAAAGCGCTATGGTCTGTCTCATAATGGATAAAATAGCTTCGTGAAACGATACCCAGTTATACAATCTTATTACGCCTATCAGATACTTACGAGAGCGCTATGTTCTCATAATGGATATCAGAGCTTCCAGAAATGATACCCTGGTATTTAGAATTGCAAATTCCGACATTAAAATTGCGTTTATGGCGTAGAATATTGTATTACATTAACCATTCGTAACATACCATTTTCGTACCAAATATCGTAATGCCATTTCAACTATATGTACTTAGGTTATACGGCGTACACTGAACGTAACGTAGAATCAATGTGCTAATGACCAAGTATGCAAGCTTTTAAGACCACTTACAATGGTGACACCGATCTTGACGCCGATGGCATTTCTGTTGGGTACAGTATACTACGTCAGAACCATCGATTAGTATTTCGAACAAAATAACTAATATGTCGCTGAATTGGCTGATGCTAAATCATACAGTGACATACTGATCGCCATACCGCTCGTCACTGGTGGCCTTACAATGCTAGTAGGTATTTCTTCTCGTCCATATGCTCACTTATACTGCTCGGACATACTGATCGGCGATACTGGTAGCCCTACTGCTAGCAAGCACTCACCACATACTGCTCGCCAATACTACTCGTCCATATATACTAGTCCATATATACTGCTCGTCCATACTGTTCGACCATACTACTCGTCCATACTACTCGTCCATATTACTCGTCCATACTGCTCGCCCATACTGCTCGCCCATAATGTTCGTCCATACTACTCGTCCATACTACTCGTCCATACTATTCGTCCATACTGCTCGCCCATACTGCTCGTCGATACTACTCGTCCACACTACTTGTCCATACTACTCGCCCATACTACTCGTCCATACTACTCCTCCATATTGCTTGTCCATACTACTCGTCCATACTGCTCGTCCATACTGCTCGCCCATACTGCTCGTCGATACTACTCGTCCATACTACTCGTCCATACTACTCGTCCATACTACTACTCCATATCGCTCGTCCATACTACTCGTCCATACTACTCGTCAATACTGCTCGTCCATACAATTCCATGATCGACATTGTAGGTGACCCGACTTTGCTGTCGGTATCGTCCATAAATGTGCACACAAATGGCCCATTTAAAAATAGCGCAAGAAATACATACGTGTTACAGGTACACATTTTTATAAGAGCTTCTTTGTTCAGCTGGAAAATTTAGTGGTAAAGGAAATCTAATGAAATACAACACTATTGTGTACACTACTGTCATGCCATGGAAATCATCCGTCATCCGCAAATGGGATTAAATTGCATGCTCACTCTAACTTGAGTTGTGTGTCTCTTCTTTTTAACGTTAGTATGTTTCGCTATATAATGAACGACCTCATTGTGACTGACCGAGTAAGTGCATTGGTTGAGGGAAATATTCTCTGTGGAGTTAGGTGGCGGTTATAATATTAGTTATACTTTTGAAATTTAATAAATCGAATGAGTATAATGCTCCAACACGGTCACGCCCATTTGTAGATGTAATATAAAGCCCTCCCATGGGAAGTTGAAACTACATTCATGCTACTTTATGTTACCGGGGGTTGTTCAATGTTTGTGGGATTCTATGGGCGGCTCGTTCATGCTACCGGGGAGTATTCAAGTTACCGATGGTTGTTTATGCTACCGGGGGATTCTTCAAGCTACAAGGGGAACGTGTGTTCAAGCTACCATTATTGAATTAGGTTTATATTCTTTCAAGCTGAAGTGATCTGGGTTGTCCGAGCTACCGGAAGTTTGTTCAATCTATTATGGCGTCTTTCAAACTACCGGGGGATTGTTCTAGCAACTGGGGAATGTTCAAGTTATAGGGGCGTTGTTCAATCTTGAATATGGGCGTTGTTCAAACTAGCAGGTTGTTGTTTAAGCTACCGGTGGATTGTCCAAGTTATCGGGGTTGTTCAAACTACAGTGGATTTTGTTCATGAAACCAGGGTGTCGTTCAACCTACCGGGTGAATGTTCAACTTATCGGGGTGGAAGTTTTGTTCAAATGACTGGGGAATGTTTATGCTACCGGGGCGTTGTTCAAATTGGCAATGGACTGTTCAAGTTATCGAGGATTATTCAAACTCCCGGGGATTAGTTATGCTACCGAGTGCACCTCGACCGTTGTATACCAGTTATAAAGTGAACCTCGAATTATCCGTGAAATGTAGACCTGCACATCAGAATCAAAGTGCCCTCTAAGTCTCCTTAAGTAATGTGGTGTTAAGGGATGAGGGGGATTGATATGATTTGGGGGTGTTTCAATTTATGGGGAATTGTAACTTGAATCAAGGGCTAGTTTACAGCTGTTAAAACCGCGCACGTTATAGAAATAGGAATGATAGTATTGTCGGTTCCAGGGTGAAAACTTAGCAATGTATATCCAGTGGTTTTAATCTCGATGCCCTGTGTACCACATAGTAAGAGGACACTGCATTCTTGTGCATATTTGAATGGTAGTCGATGCACCTAACCGGTTATTGTTTGTTTCGTTTATTATAGTTACTAAAGAATTAAATTCGTTAATTTAACTTTCAATAGCAGCATCAACATAACGCTAATATTGATATTCAACTACTATTTTCAGAAATGGTGATTTAATATGAATATGTCATTAAATCCACTATTGATTCCGGAACGTGTTAAGCAAAATGTCGACATGCTACCTTGAGTTATGATAGAACTCGGAGATATCAGTGAGTCGGGAATATCAGTGAGTCGGCTTGCACTAGATTCGGAGGACGCATTCCAGGTGTAAAGAGTGTCCACTCATAATACTAATAATAATAATAATAATAAGAGCTCCTGCAAGACGTTGCCGCTGATTTAGTCCTCGCTACTGCGCCTCGCACCCGCCCTGATTTATATCTCGCGTAATCCCATGACACAAATGTCACTGGCAATCCCTTCTCTACGTGCCAGACTGACGAGTATCCCCCCAGAACAATGCTTCCACGGACAAAAAAAAAAAGTTTTTTATTGTTTCACGAGCAGACGAGAAATGAAGTTATTCCCAGCGTCTACAATCAAGATGGCGTGCCCCGGCGTCGTTCATCATCCATACGCAATAATTTACAACCTCGTTGTTTAGTTGAACGTCGCAATATATTTGAGTTTATTGGAACAAGGTAATGTAAGACCATGTTTGGATGCAACAGGAAAAAAATACGAAATAATATTTCTCTACTCTCGTTACTTCGGGGCATGTACGCGAGTTAAAAGGCATACAATCACGGGTTTGTTTACATATGTCATGGTTACTTATTTTTTTCAGGAAAGTATGTACATTTTATGTGTCTACACAAGTATATTTGGTAACCAGCTCCATTTTCCGCATATCCCACAAGTTTTCAATATTTTCATATTTTATTATTTAAAAAATATTTATTACTAGTAGCTTTATTTGTACCAGTAGTCGTGAAAGGTTATATTTTGACCGTGTTAAAATATTAGAGTTGTCGCCGTTAGTCTATTAGACTATTGAAAAATGAAATATTACAGTTCATTACCAACTGATTATTCGGGTTTTACCGGAAATGTAAACTGCAATAGAATTTTACCTATCCTACAGCGGTGAAAAGAAATTTGGAGGTACAAAAGTGATTATATGTATGATAAGTGCATACCGTTGCATTTCAACAAGACCGCGATATTGGAACATTTACAATTAGTCTTGCTATATATGTGCACAAAGAAAGTATGGTAAATTATCTGTAGAAAATAGTTTTAATGTTACTTCAAAGTGTAATTTTTGAAGACTTTATAAAGATTTTAAAAGACCCGTAATACTTCTTGCACAACAATGTATATAATAAATTATACGTTATCAAAAAGCAATAAATTAAATATTGTCTGCAGAAAAGGTTATGTTCCATGATTTCAAATGGTTCTCATTGGTAATACATTAAATATCTAGTATGCAGGCGCAAACTGTTGAAATACGGGCTAAGGGGAATATACAAGTATAGATGTCACATGGTGTTGTCACGATCTCAGGTTATCGCCCCTGGGTCCCAGAGATTACAACGACTGGTACAAACTCCGAGCGGCACACCTTGGTGACGATAGATGAAGCTTTATATTTAGTATTACTTATGCATCAATAAAACCAAACAACCGTTTCCAAGAAATATTATGTATATATGTGTAGGCCTATAGTATAAATATACACATCAGTTCACTTTATCAAGTATTAATTACAAAGAATATCACGACTCTTGTAGAAATTGGTCTAATACCTTTTCATGCTGACTGCCATACCTAGAGGGTTAATATCATCTTCGTATAACACGTATTACTGTTGATATGTATTTCAAATAATGTGTAAATATAAAGTATTCTTATATAATATTAGTACGAACAACAAGATATAATAATATAATAATCAATTTCTATTCTGGGATATTACGATACCGATATCGCATATTATCCTGCAAAATTACTTTAACATTTATAATATTATTTTATATTGTTTTACCGTTAGTGAGTCTAGGTAAACCATCTAATCAACTCTACCCACAACATGCTAGCTTTGATCACACAAGCTGAGGTAGCCACTGCCGAAGATGTCTGCTAGTATTCACATTACATTAGCATGAAGACATGAATGAAGATATTGACATGGAGATATATGTAAGACATCATGGACGTACTAGTCATCTACAAATCGTAACACTACCCTATACAGTAACATAGTATGCCCTGTCCTGATATATATTCTAATCTGCCGCTGCTGCAATCTACAGAAATAAATATAATAATTATTTGAAAATTATAAAATCCTCACCTAGTTTATGTGTTTCTTGTTGAATAGATGCGCCGAGGAAGTGGGGTTGGAACGATGCATATTGGCAGTTTACGTACAGTGGCAATCTCATCAATAACATAGATCATTCTGATAGTAATCTCCCCAGGGAAGGCTAAAACGCTACGCTTGGCAGAGTTATATCACGTGGCCTAAGCAAGATATATTGGACATAGTGGGATGTGGAAATATTATAAGGCCACTTCCGTAAATTCTTCGTTGAAGAGGGGGTAACTCTTGTTGACTTATCATGCATTCGTCTAGAACAAGTTCACTCCCTTTGAATGGCAAACAATAATAACGTGTTTTTTTTTTTGCAGTGGTCAACAGGAACAGATAGCCTAAGCTATAAAGTAGTAATCAATCGCAAGCATATATAATAGCATTATATTCAATGTTATCCTACTTGCATTTTTCTGTCCTGTTATTAAAAAAAAAAAAATAATAATAATAATACAACTACTACTACTACTCAAAGTAATACAAAACAATATGTCGTTATTTACAGTACCAAAATATGAAGGTACATGTTATATTAATGTAATGTAAGTTTGTAAGTTATGGGTATGTTATGACATTTCACAAAAACAAAATGAACAATTCAGCCCATTTGTTTTCAAAGAATATACACCTCATCATAAGTTAAGTGCCACCCAATATTATTGAATGACGGCGCTGTTGTAGCTCTGACAAAACTATTGCAGGGTAATACACGGTTCAGGGGTGCTATATTGTCGCATATTGAGGACAAGTCGTCGAACGGTTATTTGGGGCAAATGGTTCCACTCGTGGTTCGTCATGTGCCAGAGTTTTAACTGGGGGGTCTCAACGCCTGATATTCCGACCCAGGATGTCCCAAACATCCCCACAGAAAATGGGATGTGATTTTAGTGGCGCTTAACTTATGATGAGGTGTATATATCAGACAATAATTATGTTTGAACGTGTATCGTTTATTATTTATAGCAGGATGGCATGATCTCAACTAATGCATGGCTAGTCAGCAATGATTCATTTAAGACCGCCCAGGTAACATACATGTGTCTATAATACGTCATTCCGGAACATATGCTTAACCCTCACCCCGCTACCTGGGGCCTTTGAGGCCTGGTGTCACATTCAAACTCTATGTATGTACAATACGGTAGCGGGGTGAGGGTTAACAGAGTAAGGCGTACCAAGTCTGATATATGACACAAGACGTATATTTCAATACATATACATGTACATCTAGACCGGAAGTCATTGTCGTTATACCAAGAGACATGAAATGACCTGTAATTAAGGTATCAACCAGACAAGATAGCAGTACAAGAGTTGCCATTGCATTTTGCTAGACGTTCTTCGCGGTTTATCGGGAATTAAGGATAGAGCTATGATAAGCGTTTTACTTTTCTCTGATCCTGTTGAATTTGTGTCAATAAAATATGTTGAAAGGAATACACGGATCTGCTAACACATCACGGTACAATTCAAGAGTAGTTCGCCTCTGGCCATGTCTGTTGTAGCTCATTACAGATCTAGATATATCTAACTCAACATGGGCAGAGTTATTTGTAGCTCAGTTAGATGGAGATAAGCTCGGGCCCAATTAGTTGGGTTAAAGCTAGGACCTGATTAGTTCGGTTACCATGGACGCTGTTATTTATTCAACTATGAAATTATAGTAAACCTTTTCATATACGCATAGATGTTGAACATCTTTAGATCAGGGTCTCGCTGCTCAGCTACGTGTAAGTCCATTACATGAAACATAGTTTTGTGTGTGCAAAATTGAAGATGACGTCATACTGCCTTTCAGGAATGATAATAAGCAAGCTACTTTATCGAGGAACTCAAGAACGGCGCAACTGGAAATTATGGAGGACTGCGTAGTTCAACATAGAAACCTCAGAGATATACCTAAAAACAACCTTCTCGCGAGACCCGTACCTTCCTGGCAAAAACAACGACTGTAAAATAAGCTTCCCAGTTTGTAATTCATTTCATCCACTTGCTCACCTTAGGAAACCCATCAGTCAGAAGTCGGTCTGCTTTCAGATAACATACTGACTGTACAGAGAAAAACACTCTCCAACCCAAGCCAGTTCCTGGCAGCGAAGACAGATATGTTGGCGGCGGCCTCTTTGATCTAGCGGCAAGATCAAAGAGACACTAACGAAAACGTGCCAAAAGTTCTAGAGTGGTGCGTGTAAACAGGAATTGGAAATCGGGAAACGAAACTAACTTCTGCTCTGTGGTTTAATTCCCTCGGTCGTTTTTATGTTTGAATATGATGGCCTCTGTAGAGAAAGTGAGCGGGCAGACTCACAATAACATTTAATGTTTTACAGGTGTTCCTAGCGTGTTGAATGTATACGTACTCACTGGGTATAGGAAGAGGTGTTGCGATAGCACGACTGAGGGACCTTGATGGTTTCTTATACCCCATAAACGCTCTATATTGATCATAACGTTTACTGCAAGATTCAGCGTTACAGATTTCCTCCTGCCCTAAATGTACACACCCTAATTCTAAAATAAATAAATAAATAAATAAATAAATAAATAAAATCCGGTAGAAATCCGGCCTAGTCCAAACAGAGCATGTGCTTGGAAAACAGGTGAAAGAATCTTGACATCGGCTCTAAACACAAATTTAACCAATCCATATTATTTTGATATTATAAAGCATTAAAGTCGTACTACCGAAACAGATTTCCTTTTATGACGTAAGCAAACATGCACTGGATCCCGTACCAATCGGTGGGAAGCAATAACACATGATATTGTAGGTGAACGCTCAGAGTGCACATTTCCGTTAGATAGTCTTACTTACGAGTCTCAAAGCATGTATATATAGGCCTCGTGTACACGGAACTGCAAGGCAGTGGTGCATGCCTTCATTTGGTTAACCTGCAAAGCATGAGGAATTTATGCCAACTCACTCTACAAGAAAAGTACTCTCTGATTCCCGTGAGTAAAGATCCCGATCTGGCATTCTTTACAAACCTCCCAGTCTGTATCCAAGCGTCTTGGAACCTAATCGAGGTGAAAGACCGACACAAAAATCAGATAAATGCAATTTGTTAAATAGGGGGAAAGTTCACAACTTTAATACAATCCTAGGAACCGTAGGTCAACAAGACCAAATTGAGTGTGGTATCCAAATAGAGAGTGTTATTCATGTCAATCTTGGAGTTTTAATCAATGTGTGATAGAATTGGAGTGTAGCATTGCCGGTTATTCACTGATGGTTTACAGCTGGGATTTGGCCACTGTAGGTTTAATATTAAGGTATTAAACGTGTTCAGATACTACTGAGCCTTTAATGGACACACAGGTGTTAGTTAGTTTACCTTCAGAGTAGTTCTTCGTACATGTATTAGGCAATATGAAATATGGCAACAATGATGTTCACCGTCGCCGTCTCATTGTTCACAATACCGTACGTGTTCACATACATGTAAATAATAGTTTGTACGTATATGTATTTGCCAGTAAATTAATACATCATGTTATGCAAGTATTACAGCTTTACTGGCGGAATAGCGATCCTAATTGATCTTTCTGTTTTATACATTGAAAAAGGTGCAATAGGTAATATTATGGAGAAAAAAAGGAATAGCCTTTCCAGTTATGACATTTACCACTACATCAGATACCAAGGGGTACAGGTTATTGATTATTACTGACAGTAGTTATAGAAATAATATATTAAAGTCTCATTACAGTTATGTACATAGGTAAATGTGTGTGTATTGACATAATGTAGAATTGTATGTGCTAGAAGGTCATACAATACTTTATTACACTACCGGTGAGATATCATCTATGTCAAATATAACTGTTCTGCGTTAACTAACTAGTGTAATATGGTGGTACTTTTACTATTTTTAGCTGGTGTGTAGTGTGAACAAATGACGTCGACTGTACTACCAAGATGTAAAATTCACATGTCGTCAAGATATTAATTTATTTTCATATTTGTTGTATATATCTGTATACATCTCGTAACGCAATGTTTATTCACAGAACAAAACAGGTTTATTTATACAGCAGCTGGTCGGCCAGACGAAAACGTGGGTGCAAAGACAGTGTATCGGAGTTATCTCCCGTCATACTTTCACTAAAATGTTCAGTTTAAAAGACTTGATGAACACTTTTGATTTTTTGTATTAAAACAACTTTGAATTCACCATTCCTTGATGATTTATAAGTCGTATTTCTCCTGGATCCAAGGGAATATGTATATGCATGAAACGTGCGTCAAGCGGTGTAGCCTTTGTACTCGTGTATTCATGGGCGCACTGTCAATATATAGGCCTAGTCTTTACTTCAAAATGCGATAAAGTTATCAGCTGGTTATTTGCATGTCAGTGTTGGTAATGTAATAAATAAAATAGTTTGCTTGTCAGATACCAAAACCATTCACTCGAAATAAAGAGTATTCATTCATTCATTCATTCATTCATTCATATATACTATTTGTCATAAACATACTCATAACTCTATAATCCAGAAATCTAGACGTCTACGATCAGCATATGCATCTAGCAGCAGTATAATTTCATCGATACCCGGATAGCAGAAGCATTATGTAGACGAAGCAACTTTTGTCTATCCCGTAACATGAAACTGTTACGAAATCTATAGTCGGCCTCGTACTCGGAAGCCACTCCATACACAAATACTAATACACTATCATTGGTCTATGGATTACGTTTTTTAGACATTTCCAGAACTTCAGATACCTGATTAAAGTGTTGAAGTATTCCCATTTGCAAAAATCAAACCGTTTGATGATTAATTTTCATTGACTGCCAGCCATGTCATCAACGTGTTCGATCCGAATGTTACATTGAAGCTGCGAAGCTGCTTGAACATGCTTAACGATCCGAGATCCGTCAGATCTCCTTGTTTCAATGTTTGTCCCAGCTCTTGCACTGTGGTTTTCCACATGATCAAAAAGACGACCATCGGGGTGTCTTTTCACTAGATACCCTCAGAAGATGTCCTACAAATATTGACGGAACACGTTTTACAAAGCTTCCCATCTCGCTCGGCAAGCCTTCGGTTTTTCCTCTGGCGTTTTGCTACTTGCAATTGATGATAATTGCAAGATTGTCAACATTGGGTGTTGGGAGTTCGTTTCATCCTACCACGAAAGTGTTTTAAAGGGTACGAGGTTACATATGTAAATATTGTCTTAAAAATCTGTAGGAAAAAAATGCGTTGTTTGTTTTTCTGGAATTATCACATTATTGCTAGTGGCTGTTCGTAGACTCGTCTAAAAGTCAACTTTCACTGATCCTAGCTTTTCCTGTGTCACAATGTATAGTTGTACAATCTAATCAAATATTAGATGCTGGGGGAATTTAATAGTCGAAATCCAGACATGTATTGATATTTTACTTTATCCAATTGTTTGTATTGCCGCCTTAAACATATAGAGCTGATGCATTTATGGCATGACTATTCGAAAAATAAAATCTAAATTTTAACACATCTTAGAAATTGTTTTATGACATCCAGAAATGTATTCTATAGATCAGATTCTGGACGAACTCATCAGTCAGTCACTGTTAGATCCTAGCCATGCCTGCCGACTATTTTCTTTGATAGATTACAATTCTGATGCGAATCACTCACAGGCATTTCGGTTGAATTGCATTATCTATCCTCCTGTCATATCCTAGACGTGTACTGTTTATGAAGTCCTATATTTTGTTAGGACGTGTTTCGTCTCATCCCAAATCACCTACCACCTCATATCAAGTCTATCCGCCAGTAAAATGAAGGAAGATTCTTCAACTATTCGCTATGGCGGAAATACCGATCAAACCTCGCAGACCGTGACGAGATCTCATGATGGCATCCGGGTTCTTATCTGTCGCTGTTTTCCTCACACGTGCCAATTCCTGCAGACCCTATGTAGTGGCTTGTGGGAATATGGTCGAGGATAGGCGATAAACATGACACTAATGATCGGTATTCGCGCCCCTGTCGTCTAGACAGTTCTCGTAATATCTAGAAGTCGAAGATAACAGTTTGGAATTTAATTTTTCTAGCAACGGGCATAGTTACCCATCCCCTCCTCTCAACCACCCTCCCTTTCCACCTTTCCCCACCACCCTCTCCACCAGTCCACTCTCCCCACCACCTTCTCTGCCCCTCCCCACAGCCCACCATGCCCATGGCCATATACAGTTTTTTTGTAAAGTCTATATATTAATGTAACATATCTGTATCGGGAAATAACACCCAAAAGAATCTTACTATTATCGATGTGGTTTTTTTTAAATGCACTAGAGGACTCGTTGCGGCCGAGGACGCTGAAATATAAATGTCATGTATAGCATTAGCTACGCTTTCAGTGTCAAGCCTTTTTTTCCCCCAGTTAAATAGCTACGTTAAAGTAACGACTTGTAAATTAAATCCTCAGTGCATGAGCCCAGCAGTTATCGTCATACACGCAATCCTTTTATGGGCCAAACCTTTCAGTTTTGCTACTTCCATTTGAAAAACGCATATTTGAGAACTCTTTTGTCCCTGAGACCGGAAACTCATCCATCATGGCGGCCATTTGCACAGATGAGAACACACACAACACAACCGGAGCTGTACAATGGCACTCTCAGACTGGGGAGGGACGTGCTTTGAGCAGAGAGTAGGTCTCTCCTATCCATCAGACCAGTCACGGATGGTATGACCTCCACAAACACAGAACCAGCAATGTTATTTAACCAGCTATATCCCCTGGGGACGTTGCGTAAAAACACGTCAGCCCCAAAGTTGTCGCAATAAAGATTACATGTCACTTTTGTGTATATATTGAAATGCTGTACCGGAAATGAATTGACGGCAGAGGGGGCAGGTATTCCTTCTAGCGTAGGTCTTCGTATATGATGAGTTGGGATTCGTGAACTGTTGGTATATTGATAGACCATACACTACCTAGTACCTCTACAGAGCCAACGTTTTGGGTTGTTTTGTTATCCACATATTCGACGTAAAATAAATAAAATATGCTTATTCTTCTTCTTCTTAATACCTACCAATATCCCTACCAAAAGGTGTTGAGGATGATTGGGGTTCCTGTAGTCTGTCGAGTGAGTCGTCCATGCTTTTAAAAGTGTTCATTTTCAAATAATAATAATAATAATAATAATAATAATTGCATTTATATAACGCATCATTCAGTTTTCTCACACACCCAGATTCCTCACAGTTTTCACTGGATAGACAACATCGTTGCCGATGGTAAGACATGGCAGATCTGTATACTGCAGCTTGGAAAGATTTGCTTTGGAACCAATAAGGATCATCTCCGTCTTGTCATCATTGAGTTTAAGGAGATGCGTTGTCATCCACTGTTTGATGTCTAAACAGCATTGCTCAAGATTCTGTATCGAGTAATTCAATTCATTAACAGTAAAGGCACTGTACAGTTGATTGTCGTCAGCATACTGATGTTGTTGTACTTGGTGATGATCAGCAATCCTGTTCAATGATCTTGTGTATAGTGTGAACAGCACTGGGCCCAAAACAGATCCCTGGGGAACACAACGCTGGATATGGTGAGAAGATGATTTAGCACTGTTGACAGAAATGCGTTGATATCTGTTGCTTAGGTATGATTTAAACAATGTGAGAGCTGTTTGTCCAATACCTGGTTCTTTGAAGATTTTGCAGAATAATTCTGTGATCGATGGTATCGAATGCTGCTGAGAGATCTAACAAAATCAAGGCCAAAACCTTTCCTTTATCAGCCTCAACAAGTAAATCATTTGCAACTTTCAGCAAAGCAGTCTCGGTACTACTTCCGGTTCTGTAGGCTGATTTCGTTTAAATTGCTCTTGTCCAAATGCTCAGAGAGTCGAGTTTCAACAGCTTTTTCTAATACTTTGGATAGGAAAGGCAGGTTAGATACGGGCCTGTAGTTTTTTTTTAATGTGTTTTTCTCAAGATTGTCCTTCAGGAGTGGTTTAACCAGGGCCTGTTCAAAACAGTTAGGTATTTTTTCCTGTGATTAGAGACAGATTTACGATTCTTGTTATGACAGGGACAAGATCGGATAGCGCCCATTCTGAAATACAAAATGGCCACCATCGCAAAGTCGTTATTCCTACCCACAAACAATCATGTTTTTAAAATATTTAAAAATTGTTTTAATGTTTTGTTAAATAGCATGAACATGTTTTATTCACATGAAAGTGTAGGTGCTCACAAAGATTGTAAAATCATTAATTAAAACAAAAACAAATACCATTTAAATGTTCTTAGAATGTTTATTGAAATGTTTATTGAATATTTTACAATTATTTAATAAATATTGTTACATAATCTTTTAACAATATAACAAATATTAATCGCTTTAACATAGGTGATGAAATATGGTTACGGGTTATACATTCGTCCATACTCTATCTGAATCACACATCACATTTGTTTCTCATGAAGACAAGATATAATCAATATAATTTTATGTTACTATGGTGATAATACAATAACAATAATAATAATAACAATATATTGGCTCTTTAGTATAACTGCCATCACGATAATTTATTACAATACAGTTCAAACTTAATCTGGCATAATTGTATTGACCAAGATCTGGTTGTATGAAATACTAAACCTCCATTAATGTATCATTAGCATTAGAAGTCATTTGAAAATCAAGATGGATGCTTAAATTACTTGAGCCATTGTTATTAATGGGTTCCTTGTCCCTGAAAATGTAGTCCATTCAAAGATTCAAACCCAAATCATATTTCCTGAAGTGAGTATAGCGAAGCATTATCACTATCCGGCCATAAACAGGGCCAAGCTTTCACCTTGGGTAGCATTCACCTTTAAATCCGTTTGTACCTATACAAAAGAAAACAGTTTAATCCTTTTCTATGCCTTTTAAATAATATAAATTATAAATAATTATAACAGAACAGAAATCTGATTACATAGGCCAGTTAAAACCATAATTAAGCATCGACTGTAGTATTGCATGCATTCATTCAATGTGATTTTGAATTAATAAGAGTCATGTGTAGAAATAGACGTGACCAAATTCCATGAGGCGCGAAGCCTACTTTGGGGACTTGATAGTTCGTTATACCCAGATAGCGCGCGGGGTATTATGTAGTGCGTAGACGAATAAAGTCGTTGCTGCATTTGCAAAGGCAGATACCAGATACGGAAATGTAAGGTGATTTTTAAAATGCAATAGGTTGTGTTTGTGTTTTATCCTGCGCTCAGTTCTGGAAGATCAAGTTGTGCGCATATTATGGACTCGGTAAGTCTGGTAAATTCATTTGCCATTAATGTTTATATTTTTTTATCGTTTCCATCTCGGAAATTTGAACCAAACTAGTCACAAATATTAACTCGCCTGAATGCGGATATTAA
>JAUTBT010054706.1:0-33902 GCA_032361225.1 Lepetodrilus schrolli | reverse complement strand
ATATACACTATTGTTCCGAGTAATTTATTCCTAGTCACAATATGATTAATAATGATTATTTAAAAAAGGTATTGGGGTTAGAACGGCTTTCAAGATTGTATCAAGGTTTGTCAATTTAGGGCAGGAGGAAACCCGCAACATCCGTAGTGCTGAATGTTGCAGTAAACCTGCTACTGATGGACCAAGGATGATATCTGCATTGCCACAGCACACACAGCACTATTATCGTCATTTAAAATACATCTTTATGAACTGATGAACTACAGGGAGAATAGCTTATTCTAAACATTGTATTGTGCAGATTATAATAGAATGAATATAATGTATTATACTTGGGTAGATGAAACTACTTGCATGCCTTCATGTACATTTATGTATTTGAATTAGAGTTTATAGTCGCTTTCAAGATTCTTTCACTTATATCACGACTTGTCAGTTTAGGGCAGGAGGAAAGCCGCAACACCTGTAGCGCTGAATGTTGCAGTAAACCTGCGAGCACCGATTGGTACTGACAAAACCCAGGATGATAACGGCATTGCCACTCTACAGACAGCGCATCCTATCAATGTCGCGCCAGAAAGGTAACTATCGCGAAATTGATGCCGGGCTCCTGTCTATGAGGTTGTAAACTATCACTTTCATAAATAATAGCATTTGTTAGTATCTATGTATTCGTCAGGGTAGTATATACTTGATTATCCTGTTCATATTCCTCCACGTGCTGCAGTAATTTCCAATCTGAATACATCTACAGCTAGACGTTCTAGAAGAGTATTGAGTGACTATTCCTGTAAGAGGCATCAGACCTGGTTAGACTATATCATAAAGACATCAAGGCACTTCCGTCTGTGAACCTAACAATGTAGAGGGAGCGTAAATAAAGCTCACTGGAAATTATGAAGCCAAGGCTGGCCATGATGACATTGCTGCTGTCATTGTAATTCGTTTTCTATTGTAAGTTCTACTTTAAAGGATGACTGTATGGTTAATGATTCATATTCTTGGAAACAACGCTATCTCGACTGATATTAATGGCTCAAAACCATACGGGTTTTGGCAAGGATGTCAATCAGTTAGGCCTACATCTGATTCCTATCTTAGTTTCTGCTGTGAGGCAATGTCTACAGGATAGAGCTTTAACGGACCACTGGCATATGCATCTCCTGTAGCTCATGTCATTCTGCAGTGTTGTCATCACATTTGAAATAGGGTATTATAGATATTAATGAATAAACACATTAATGTCATCCAACATCCGAAGTCTTGGGCATACGGACTAATATGAAATATTTGATCAGTTCATAGCAATCTTGTTTTATAGTCAAGTAGAAGTGTCATCTTTATTGTCGTTCTCGGATTGCTCATATATATACGTGTATACTATAGTTGTGAGAAACCAAGCAAACGATAAAATCTATAGATGTTAACTACTGTATTATTGTTAGATTAATTGTGATACTAACTGTCATGGGCCATACTGAAACGACTTGATAGGCGCACACGGTTATAAATTGTCTTTCACTTTAATAATCACAAGCATGTATACACAACTTACGGCTTGCCATTCTTTCATAGTTCCAACATCGGTTATACTCTGATGCAATAGGTTCTTAATTCCAGCCGTTGCTTTGCCCACAGGAGTTAAAACATATATTAATAGTATAGTGTTTCCAATTTTATATTGTGACTGTATCAAATAAGAAGTCAGCTTGTAGATTTATTTGTAGTCATATTCACTCTGTGCGTAGCTCTCACATGGTGTAGGTAAAATAAACTATTAGGCACGTGGAAAGATGTTTCAACTTCTGTCATTCAAAATAAGTAAGATTATCTCCATATATATAATAGTGATATATAAATAAATTTCCTTTTTTCTTTGCAGAATCGGGTTACAGTAAGGACTACAGCAGCAACTAGACCTCTATTAGTTGAGGACGATACGTGATTCAGTGTGCATCAGTTTTAATAGTTACTTACTGTTTATGAAAATACACTGTTTGTAATTGAAATTGAATGGCTCATGTTATTCATATTCTGTACCAGGAGCAGGAGGTCCGGATCCTGGAAAGGATTGTGCACGCATTCTGGAATGTCCATAAAATGTTATGTAATGGTTACATGAAAGTTGTGGAATGGTCACTAGTAAGTTGTGTAATGGTTGCTGGAAGGTCATTATACAACGTTACTTCACTACGTTGTAGAAACGTTAATGGGAGTTTACAAAATTACGTTGCACCAACGTCACTTCGCAACGTCATCGTGACCAAAGCGTGACGTTGTGACAACCTTGTTGTTACGTTGTGGCAACGTCACTTTACTACGTTGTAGCAACGTAACTGGGAGTCTAGAATATTACGTTGCAGCAACGTCACATTGCAACGTTATCATGACCAAAAAGTGACCTTATGGCAACGTTGTGTCAACGTAGAATTGTTTGCTGGGATGCCTCTTGACTTACACCTATTCTCATAACAGGGGCTAGTATTCCTCTCGGCTTAGACCTAGCCTCTTAGCAGGGGCTAGTATCCCCAATGACTTATAATTACATCCTAGCCTCTTCCGTTGTGGTTATAAATAGACGCCATGTCAATCTGTGACAGATTGTAAAAAACATTATTTCTTCCGAGTAATTGTTTTCTTTCCGACAGTTCCAGGGATTGCAATCTATCCGTGCCAAATATAACCCAGAATCAGGTCTGCGACAGCTATCTTCATCCACACTGCTTCCAACCGATTTAGCATACCTTTGCTAAAACAGAAATGAAAATAGAACAATTTCAATCAAAACAATAACATATTCGGACACATTTGTTGTAAATTGTTCGAAGCGAATGCATATTTTTAAGGCGATTAGAAATTAGGTCGCACATGAAATCGTAAGTAACTTACTCATGTTTCGTCCACAAAACTATGATAGCGCTACCAGAGTCTAAGTTGTGGCATATGGTCCCGTGCACGGCTGACCGCTCAGGTTCAAGTGAAGCACGTTCGAGCTCGGCTGGTTCGTGGATGGGTGACCGATTCCAATCTAGGATTCGTTCCTGCCCCACTGATTCACAGGCTGAAAAACTTGTGGTGTCACCTTAGGCAAGTGGCTTAGTTCAATAATCTGTTCACACAGCAGAGAATGGGTACCCATAGCGCCTTGAACGGCAGCTTGGGTTGTATACTCCCCAGCAAGTTGAGAAGGAAATTGAGTGGGGTAATAATGTGGGGTATATGTGGATATGGCGCAATATAAATACGCACATTATTATTATTATAATCCCTTAGGAAAATAAATACCATATGAGTGTGGCTATGAGTTTTAAACAGCGAGATGTTCACATCCAGTGATGTTAAATTACATATCGAGGGTGCATGCTCTGTTCATAATTAAAACTCGCTCACATGGAACGATCGGTTGTACGTTGAGCTGCATTAAATAGAAAAGTCAGTGCAATTAACGGCTTTCTTCATGGTAGCATGGCAGTTCCGCTATTATGATACAGATCAAAATCTACATTGACAGATAGTTTCACCATAGCAACATAAACATAGCAAGTTAAATGATAGATAGACTACGAGGTAGTACTTTGGGGAGCGTTAAAGAGCCTCATTGCTCTTATGGTAAAACGAATTTGCTATCTATCTATCTATCAAACATATAGAGTTTGGGAGTGCAAAAAAAAAAATATATATATTAATATATAAATGAGCTATAAATATAAATATGTTCACTAATGCAATAACACAATGTTTATATAATTGTATTCATACGCGATATCAAAGTCTTTTTGAATCTCTTTTAGAGATTCTTTTGGGGACTTAATTTGTCGAATATGAAAGATTTCTTCAATTAAATATTCAAACATATTTATTCATATTTGCACATTTACTTGGAACTATATTTTGTCCGCGTGCTTTAGGCCAGTTCCCAAGACATTTGCCTATATATAGTGTGTGACTGAAAATCGATATTGCAATAGTTTCTACAGTTATGTAATAAATAGAATCTCATATTCGTGGTCATATATTACTGAATTTATTAAACTTGTGGACCAAAATTATATTAATATATATCTTAAAAATACTATAAGTTTTGTCAATGCAAATTCAGTATTATATGACCACTCATGTGCATATACGTTGATAACATAATCGATATGTGTCCACGACACGAATGCAATTATATAGATTCATGTCAATAGATTGAGAGGCGAGGAGACCCTGCGTAATATGCATACTATCTAAGGATTCTCTGGCACAGCACAGCACATGTTATTCACTGGCACGGCACATGTTGTTGATGTTGCGAGAGAGAGAGAGAGAGAGAGAGATAGAGAGAGAGAGAGAGAGATAGAGAGCGAAAGAGAGAGAGTATGTGAAAGAGAGAGTGTGTGTGTGTGAGAGAGAGTATGTGAAAGAGAGAGAGTGTGTGTGTTAGAGAGAGAGATAGATATATATAGAGAGTATGTGAAAGAGATATTGTGTGTGTGAGAGAGTATGTGAAAGAGAGAGAGAGAGTGTGTGTGTGTGTGTGTGTGAGAGAGAGAGTATGTGAAAGAGAGAGAGAGTGTGTGTGAGAGAGAGAGAGAGAGCATGTGAAAGAGAGAGATAGAAAGAATGTGAAAGAGAGAGTATGTGAAAGAGAGAGAGAGTGTGTGTGTGTGTGTGTGTGAGAGAGAGAGTATGTGAAAGAGAGAGAGTGTGTGTGAGAGAGAGAGTATGTGAAAGAGAGAGAGCGAGTGTGTGTGTGAGAGAGAGTATGTGAAAGAGAGAGTGTGTGTGTGTGAGAGAGAGTGTGTGTGTGTGTGTGTGTGTGTGTGTGAGTGTGTGTGTGTGTGTATGTGTGTGTGTGTGTGTGTTTGTTTAGTATTATGTGTGTATGTATATATTTGTCTCAAAACTATACACCTTTTAGCCGCAGCATGGTGAGTAAAGTCGCTTGCTTACATCAATGTGATAGGCATGGACATCTCAGAGGTAAGTAACTAGCAACGTGATATGACAAGCGCTGTATTAAACGTCACATAGTCTCAGAGGGTTAAAGTAAGTCAATAATATATAACTTACAGTGATTGGAATTATATTTAGACTTGCTTAACTGCCCTAGGGGGATATTTTAAATAGGAGTATTTGTGAGAACAGGTTGTGACACAGACTCGTTCTTACCGCATTATACTGCCCCCCCCCTCTCTCTCTCTCTCTCTCTCTCTCTCTCTCTCTCTCTCTCTATCTATCTGTGTGTGTATAACAGAAAATTGACGTCTTGAAACGTCACGGTCATGCGTCTGCATCGATCAGATTCACTGAATTTAACATGGAGGTTTTGCATCATTCAACCAATATAAACATGCATCTTAAAGTCTGCAACACGTTACAATGGACCATTTTGCGAAACATGCTTAACCCTATAATTTTACTTCTCGACGTGATCTGAGATTGTTTACATCATTTATCGAGTATTTCATAATGAGAGATTAGTTACTGGTTTCCGACCCCTGAAACTTGGTGGAATCAGCCATTTATCCGTTGCGCGTCTCATTTGGCAATCCAGTATGCCTTTCATGACTCTTAACTGTGACTATTACTTCAAAGCATGAACACAATAACACTAATGAACATATGAGTGACTTAATGCATTTAGTGTACTCCCATCTGTACTGGGCATTACTTAGGACATTCAAACAACATGAGTATTAAAAGCTTTCCTTACAAACAATTATGTTTAACATAGAATACAACGATAGAATAATAAGAGATTCATTTCAATTTACATGCATTCACTGTTTACAAACCGCCAGATTGGATAACGTTTTGCACCTGTCGACTGAAGCTACCACAGATATTTATGTATTGTGAGATATGTTTTTAACATTATTCCAGGAGAAAATAAAGTAACCTAGACGTAATTAGATTGTTCATATTCCTGGTGTGATTTGTTCATACCTCGGTGAAGATGAATATGTTGATCTCAACTAGCATGCTTGTAAATAGTTCTAGAACTCGTTCTCTCTACGTGTGAGAGAACGTGTCTATATAGATGTCTACAGCTTGTAATACTGTAAAACAACGTCGATCTTCTCGCCGGCCTCTGGTATTATAGGGGAGGCGGACATACCGCAAGGGCCAACATGGTACCACCAGACAAGCCGGATCGTCATGCATATACGATAGATATGTATGCTGTCATTTTGTCATTTATGATCATTACTATTCCGTGTGGTATGTACAGACTATAGTTCTGCCTTCGCACGGCGGGGAACTGTTTGCAATGAATAAGGTTGGAACAGGACGAGATCTAGGCTGCATACATGTCAAAGGAAATGTGAGAGCTACATCCCTCTTGGATATTGATCTCGACATATATACATTAATGCTATCAAGGGTGCAAGAGGCGTTTAATGAACTAACTTTAAAAAAAAAAAAAATAATGAGTAGTCTGTGAAATTGCTAACAATATAGATGCTAATTAAACGAAACACATAGCTTCTTTGTATTCATGGATGTACTTTATAACTTGGTCGAACGGTACTGATGTGAGAGTCGAATACATAACATACAGCTAGCCTAGTTTCTACAACGGAAGCACCGCCGACGTGGTAAGTACGAACTAGCTCCTTTTTTTCATTCACAGCATTTCTAGTTATGTATGTGTTATTTGAAACCCAATGTAAACCAGCTGTCTAGCTTGTATTACATACTAAATTGTCACTACAAAATACGAGGCTGTTCTTATAAATGATAGTATTCTTATTGTAACAGAGGGGTTTCCATTGTTAATATTCTATCCAATTTCAGCGGTGGAAGACGCATAACGATATTGAATCTTTTGGTGATAGTTTATTTACGTTTTTGCAATGAGCGTCATTCCAGCATCACAATTTACAACTGATTCTCACATCTTGGCATACAGTAGACGCTCTCTAGTCCGTCTCTTCATATTGATTATGTGACATATAAAAATATCACTTATATACGTTACTATGGATATTGAATAAATGAATTAGTTCTTTACGTCGCAGCGAGAAAATTTCACCCATAGGCGACGACACTATGGATGTTAACAAACATTCAAACATACTTGGTAAGCATAGCTACTGCAGACAAAAAGTATGTCATTGCAAGATTGAAACAATGTATAGTGAAATACAATTGGATACATCGTACTAGTTATAGAGATAATCCCACTGACATGGTTATACAGTGAATTGGAATATTAGTATCCTAACTGAGCTAGGGCCAAGCTAAAGCGGATAATTATGGCTGGCCCGCCAATGTTTTAAGACCTCATTAAGAATATTGTAGCAAATATCACATTGTCACACTATTATTATTCTTCTTAGTACGATTCCTATTATTCCTATTAATATTATTATTATTACTTGTAGTAATCGTAGTAGTAGTAGTAGTAGTAGTAGTAGTAGTAGTAGTAGTAGATGTAGTAGTATAGGAATAGTAGGAACAGCAACGCAGTGATGTCATTGGCATTACTACTTTAATATATTATTATTATTATTATTATTAATAGTCATTAAGTCCGCTGTTCATGAATGACGAATGTTTTCAAATAAATATTGTTTAACAATTATTATTATTATTATTATTATTAGAATATACTTACAAGAGCGCTTCTGTAGCAACCATAGAAATTGTTACGAGGTATCTGCTAACGTGGGATGTGAGTGTTCATTTAAATAGAGCCCGTGCTTTATTCAATTAATAAATTACACGGCTTATGTTTTCGTCAAACGGACCAAAACCCCAGTAAACTCTGGTTGTGTACCATCACCAACATGTGCATTTATGATTTAGCAATGTTTTCAACATTTCCACTATATATATGTCATATTACTTAACCACACGCCTCTGTGAACGGGAGATTTTGACCAGGTCACTATACTCTGTATCTGAACGCATTTAGGTAAGCTTCTGTAGTAATACTAATCATTTGTTCATTTACATATGAACTATGACATTGTATCAATTATATACAATTAACTATTTATCGTGTTTGTAAGCTATCGACTATTTCACCGTAATATATACTATTTTATGTTCCATTATTTATGATACACCTGTTTTGTATACATATATTTTTTTTATAACAAAAGCTAAACGTGCAAGCTGCATGTAATATATAGATTAGTATATATTAACCCGGTCGAAATCGTCCAACTTCACAGAGGCATGTGGGTTATATGCAAATGATTTCGTGCCGTAGAAACCAGCAACACTGAAATGTATATAGTGTTAAAAACACTGTTAGATTAAAGCGCCAATGCACCTGTTGGGGATGCTACATACTGTAAGTAGAATCTACTGGGGTTTGGGTCCATTTTAATGAAAACTTAAAGCAAATTCGGCTCTGCCACCTGTGCCAATTTGTCAATTGAAAAAACAACACGGGCTCTATTTAAACGAATACGACTTTAGTTTACTATTACGAAGTGCGGGTATTCATTATTAAAGGCATACAATCACGGTTTGTTTACATATTTCATGGTCAAACGCATTTTTACCTGAAATAATATACATTTGCTTTGTCTACATAAGTTGATGGGACGACAAGCTACATTTCCCGCATGTCCAACTGGTTATCAATATTTTGATATTTTATTGTATTTTTAGTCATGCGACAAAATATCCAAAACTGTTTCGTCGAGCTGTTAACTTCTTCGGTAACATGGATGATAAATTTGGTTCAAATGTAAATAGTTAATACAGATTTAATCAGTGATCTTTGTACCTCGTAAATACCTTGAATTTTCGATTTTATCCAATAAATTCCGATTGTAACCTTCGCTAAGCACTCACATACAGTAGTGTTTCATTGAATGTTACAATCTCCGAAATTGAGCTGGGAAGAGATTTCCTGCGGTACAAAAGCTATAATACGTATGCTAAGGGAATATCCTAGTACATTGCATTTATAACGCCAATTTCGTCTAAAACAACCACTAAATCCATGAGTGTATGCCTTTAATAACTGGACATTAAATAGCATTCGTATTACTGAAGGTAACACTGGCATTAGAGTATTGTTAATCTATACTACACTATTGTTAGCATCACACCTGCTATGTCTACCTAAAGGCTCATTCGATACCATTATATTGGTTTCATTCTGCTAGCGAGAATCTCTGACCGTCATGTTATCTGCAGGGCACCTTGAAAGCTATATACTGTAAATCAGGAAATTAATGCGAGCAGGATATTAATGCGAAAAACGCGATTGGCTTATGGTCGCATTTAATTCCTACGCATTATGGAAAATAATGAAAGGTACGTCCGGAAAAAACACATGAATAGAGGCCTCGATCGCATTTAATTGTTGTCACATTTGTGTCTAAATGCTTGAGGTCGCATTAAATTAGTGACGCATTAATTTCCTGATTTACAGTAACTTGGATAGGAAAGCATATACTTGTTGGGTTTTAGATACAGTCTATATAGACAGCACATACTTACCGCCTTAAAGTGAATAATTAACTTAATGAGTCATTTGTTTAGCTTCAATCGCCCATGCCTCGTGATTCTTCCCACATCATGTTTTATTCAATAATAAAGGTAATTTACCACCGGTTCTAATAATTACTGCTTTACCTTAATTGCAAAATGCACCGAACCAAGACCAACACAACTATATATAGTCGAACAATATATATATTTGTTTTCGGATTTAATACATTACGATAAACACAATAGTCATGAATAATCACGAATAGTACCAAATAGAACGCGTTTTAATAACTACTTATTCATGTTCATATTCATATTCAGAGGGTGAATTATGTTATTAATATGTTAATGAAATTCGTCGACAAGACTATTAAATATAATACCTACAGCTTTACATTATACCGAATTGCATCAGGGATAAATGCATAATTCGTACTAGTATCGATTTAATATTAACTTTATTGCGAGCTATTTAATACGCATCCCGGGTTAATAAGTAGATAACGATAACGCATTCTAATATCATTGATATTCATATACTTGTGTAAATTCCATATATTATATCATTGTGCATTTGAATACATGTATGAAAGTATCGATAACTATGAGTAGTACAGTTAATAATACAGTTGTACTCTGGAAACCCTGCTGAAATGGCCATCAACAATGGCCTGATATACTAGTATTACATGCAACTATTTAGAAATCCGAGCATGGTTTGCCGTCATTATAAAATTACATTACCATGGCGCGAGTTAGAAAGACAGTCACATATAAATGGACCCCAGTTATATTATCATTTACCTGTCAGTCAATTCACATACTGAATATGGAAAGGTTACTATATTAACATATATTAGGTCGAGTAAGACTTTGAAGTGAAATATTGCATCGTCTAAGGCGTATCTATTTCCACCGGGCGGAAGGCATCTAGAATACATACAACATTCTCATAGTCGGTATCTAACAAGTGTTATTTGTTTAGGTTTGAATATATGAATGCACATCAAACTACATTTGAGTAATGCTATGCATTAACATTCCCTCTGCTGGGGGCAAGACTAGATGCCCTGTGCAGCAGTGAGCTTAATTAAGCCCACAGGGATGAGGTTAGAAAGTCCCTCAAAGTCACTTTGATATAGTTGTACACAGATTACCAATATCAAACGGATAACGTATGTAATGAAGACATTTAACAGAATGTATCTAAAACAGAACGATGATGGTGTGGTTGCATGTCAGGAAGGGCACATCTAACTACAGACAGATGGAGGGATTAAATAAAATTAGCGGTGTATGACTAGGAGGATGAAATTTTGTTTGCGATGATGTTACGGAGATAATGAAACCAGGAGGTCTGGTGTGGTGTTTATAATTTCATCAGATTATACATAATGCCAACATGTGTGTATAAACCAAACTATTTAAAATTAAATTACATTATTTCAAAATCTAAATAATGTGTGGCACACGTCTCAGTGTATATGATCTATGTGCACAGTAGTATTACAGAACACGATGCTAACGTAATTTGCAAATAGCAAATGCACAGATCTAGAGATCTAGAGGGTGGTCTAATTTCTGGACACATCACCGCAACCATTTACACGGAAAATTACAAGTAGCATGCAGAGGTATTAGCGAACCGCAATACTCCCCACAATCCTCTGTGAACGTAGGAGGGCAGTTAACACGAGTTCACATAGTGTATCATGGTCAATGATATACAATATCTGCTTATTGTGGGAGTAGAATCCGCGACAACAAACTTGCATCTCACGACGATATCTGTTTATTGTGGGAGTATAACCCGCGACAACAGTCGTTCATACCACGACGATATCTGTTTATTGTGGTATATAACCCGCGACAACGAGCGTTCATCGATAAACTTGCTTATCGTGGGAGTAGAATCCGAGACTACAGATATTGATGGTATGTAATACTATATCACAATATCTTAAGAATATGAAACAACTCTTAGAAAAGACCACGACATGCTACCAACATTGGAATTAAACGCGACAGTTCTGAGTTGTAGAGTATAGACGTGGTCTCGTGCTACTGCCATCCATATCGATGTGCATGTTTGAAATAGCCCGACATGTATTCTCTTGAAACAGGCTAATGAATATATAATGGACAATTAACAAGAATGAAGTCTGAAGTTTATGGTTAACTCTTCAACTAAATACAAAATGAGAGCGCATGTGCGTGGACGAAGAGTAGCGTAATAATATTTGCCTTACACATAAACAACATACAACACATGCAAATGCAATATTGATGTTCTGGTGTTTGTGAAACAAAATGAGATGGCATTATGGCTGGCGCGTTCTGGTTGTGGGCTTCATCGTGCCATTTTATTAGATTTTAACTAGTTATTATGGCGACAACCCGAAAGTCAACTGTAACGTAGACTTCAAGCACTCTGTATGCTTTGCGTTTTATAGTATATGAATGCATTTAATGTGCATGCTGTTTGTATAGCATGAGAATATATCTTAACCCATGTTTTGTTTCACACACACACACACACACACACACACACACACACACACACACACACACACACACACACACACTTAACCCATATTTTGTTTCACACACACTCTTAACCCATATTTTGTTTCACACACACACACACACACACACACACATACACACACACACACACACACGTGCGCGCATGCACGTACATATACACAAACGTACGCTCGCACACGTTTAGATATGGCGTTGCTTTAGAGCATCACCGACTCCCTGAATTAGCTTGGTATCCAAATCATTCCCAGAACAACACGCAAATCGTTCTTTTTGGAGATTCATACTCAACTCCAGCCATCCCACTTGTAATGCATTTTTCTAACTAATACATTCGATATCGTCCCAATCAATAACGAGAGTGCACTTCAAAATGTGCTTTGGAAACTTAAGATCATGACTTTTTAAACATATTTAAATCGACCAAATAGTAGTGCACAAACATGCATTCTAAAGTTCCAGAGGTAGCTGTAGTATATTATTAATTACAGTTCAACATCATTCGGAATAGATACAATGCAACCTATATTGGCATGCGCATACATTGATCATGAGGATTGAAGTAAACAATCATCCATCTAGAATGTTATCTAGAAACTGTCCAGAAATCTACCAGCATTTGGCTTCCAAATTAGTAATTAATCATCTAGCTGGATAATCAGGTACTCGAAAGCCATATTAGCGGATGTATAGAAAGAAGTGTGTCTCCTTATGTTAGAATTCAATTACCTCTTAAACTATATGTATTTCTTTTGATAGATAATACATTTTTTAAAGCGATCGAGCGATGCTAGATATCCCAACTGCGCGGTTGCTACATCCGCCAGGTGCTGGGATTGTGAAGTACATTACTTTAAACTCACCTGTACATATTACATCCTTATCGACAGAACACAAACACTACCAACGCTTTGGTGGCATTATCATCAGTGTTTAATGATTATGTCTGTGAATTATTCTAATAAATATAAGCTACTATATACACAGCCGTTTTCTTCAAATACCAGTGGTATTAACTTAGACAAATTAGTTGAATGTCATTAGTATTAAACAAGCTAAACAGTAGAGCTAAACGGTATTAAGCACACAGAGGTCTACTATTCGTTAATTTTAATCGCATAATTATTGGTGTAATATTGGTGGTTGAAAACACATCTTGGTCGAGCATCTGTCATAAAAACACGTATTGGTCGTGGCCCGATTGTTTTAAATTCGAACATATTATTATAATTATATTTTTAATCGTTTACCAATTGTACTAAACACAACATCGTATTATACGTGTCCCAATTGTACTGCGGACATGTACCGGGTATTGGTCGTCTTGCAATGGCATTATTAAACACTTATTCTAATGGGTATTTCCACAACAATACTAAGTACGTATCGGTAGTGTTCCAGTGGAAGAAAGATAGGATATATACTATAAGCCTGTTCATGTTCATAGTGCCTCAGCAGGGTTTTTTCAGTTCGTAAATTACACGGGCGTCAGAGCCGAGTTTCTTATGTTTTCGTGAAAACGGACCAAAACCCCAGTAAATTCTGGTTATGTACCATCACCAACATGTGCATGGACGGTTTAGCAGCGTTTTCAACATGCCCACTATATACATTTCATTGTTGCTGTTTTGGTTTCTACGTCACGATCGTCGCAAATGGGTGAAAGATTCCCGCAGCGACGTTAAACTCCATAATCACTCACTCACTCTACGTCACGAACTCATTAGCATATTATCCACTTGCTTCTGTGAACGTGGGAGATTTCGAACAGGTCGCTATACTCTGTATGTGAACGCATTTAGGTAAGCTTCTGTAGTAATAATAAGCATTTGTTAATTTACGTATAAACTATAGTATTGCATCAATTATGTGCAATTAACTATTTATCGTGTTTGTAAGCTATCGGCTGCTTCTCCGTAATATATACTAGTTTATGTTCTAATAGTTATGATACACCTGTTTTGTATATTTTAATAAAGATAAAGGTGCAAGCTACATGTACTAAATAGATGTTCAATTAGATGGACACCGATTTCGGATACAGTGAGTATAGTGACCCAGTTCACAGAGGCATGTGGGTAATATGCTAATTATTTCGTGACGTAGCACTCCTAACGTAGCACTCCTGTGTATATACACTGTTCAAGTGCCATTGCACATACTGGGGGTGGTACATAACCAGAATCTACTGGGCTTTGGGTCCGTTTTCACGAAAACATAAAACAAACTCGGCTGTGCCACCTGTGCCATTTATCAATTGAAAAAAAGCACGGACTATATTTAAATAAATACGACTATATATAGCAGCGTTGTGTACGTATGGCATGTATATCATTAGACAATTTGCCAACATTTGAAGCCATGTATTACTTTATTTATGTTTTACAATTTAATAATGATTATTGCATAACGTGATATATCGCATAGTAGAAACTTCCGCCTTTGTCATAAAACACCTGACAGTTTGCTATTTGTTTGGTTTCACCTAGAATACGGATGAGGTTATCCAACACTTGGTATGAGCGTAGCTGACTAAATTGGACCCAGACCATACCTCGTTGTCTTGAATATGTTTGATTTATGCTTCTGTGCTATTTCAAGAAAGTGAACAAACTATCTTCTAACATAACGTTATGCACGGGATATACGACGAGCACAGCCTTTAATTGTCTGTAGAAAGTCAAGATAAAGATAAATGTTTCAATTATTTTAGAATGATTTGTTGTCTAACACGTAGCTATATATCACAGTAAACACATCAAACGTGCGACCTTTCTAGGAATTTCCTATGTAACTTGAGTTAAAAACTTCTTAAACAATCCACCATTGAACCAATGTTATTGGGGATACGTGATGTAGGGCCTATCTGTTTTCTACAACTATACATTGTACCGTGGAATATATCAGACATATTAATAATATTTAGCTAGCTATAGAATATAATTAATTAATGCTAAGTTTTATTATGATTGCGCGAGATGTCCTACTTCAGGTGGCTATTTAGAAAATAATATCCTCAAGATAATATCCGCAATAGTCTACTGGACCGTAATCAATTTTGTTGAGCACTATTCAGACATCCGAGAACAATCGATTTAAAGTTTGTCAGCTTATAAATAAATAATCCCTTGTCACTTTTAGTAATTATCATAAGTATACTGAAATTAATAGGAACACACCGTAGACGTTGTATATATATTATTGATGAACAAACTAGGAAGTTCAACTGATAAAAGTAATGTTGTATAAAAAGTGCCCTAGGTCGAATGACTATGAATAACCATGTCATTAATTCAAATATTGAATAACCTTTAATATATATATATATGAAAATGAGTCTCTAGAGTGTCCTTATCTGAATAGAGCCATCCATTACGATTGCCGTTCATAACTATAAAGTTCGTTACAGAAAATATGGCTATTCTGGTCATGATCATGCAAATGGTAATTAACATATAGCATTAGTTATCGCAGCTAGACCTACACAACTGCACGAACAGCCGATTTTAGTGTGCTGAATCGCTGATACTTGCGGTTAGTCGTATAACGGTCTTCATTTTTTTTTAAATACTTATTTTTTAAAATCAACATAATTATAATGGTGTGTCACATTGTTTTTACTTCCTGATTGTCAGGAAGGATGGAACAATATATGGTATTCCTTGCACTATGTTGAACATGAACATGTTTGTTGTGAGTGGAACATACCACATTCGCTTCAATGGCTTGCATTACGTAATGAACTTACTGGGAATGCGGATGAACGTCAAGCAGGTATTATAAGCTTATGCGTTATTTAATAATTGTAGATTTCCAGTCATCTCTAAATGTTCTCGCAATGTCATGATCGATGTTAGTGCATTGAAAAGAGCACTTTTGCATAGCATTAATATATTTATGTGTGCATGTCCGGAGCGGATGGTAGCGCATTGGTAAAACGTTGGACCTCGCAGCCAAAGGTTCAAGGTTCAAAGACCGGTATCAATGTTAGCGAGAGTTACCTTCTGACGCGATATTGATAGGATGCGAGGTCTGTGGAGTGGCAATGCAGTTATCATGCTTGGTCTTGTCAGTACCAGCCGGTGCTCGTAGGTTTACTGCAGCATTTTGCGCTACGGATGTTCCGGGTTTCCTCCTGCCCTAAACTGACAAGTCGTGATATAAGTGAAATAATCTTGAAAGCGACTCTAAACCCCAATTCAAAAAATAAAATAATAAAATAAATATTAATATCATTAGGTTTTGTATGGCATCATTTTTTAAAGGTCTCATGTCCACTATAACCTTCTTGTATGTGCATTTCATTGCTATTATCTATATGCAAGACTACTTAAAGAGGGTTATTCAAGTAGAGGATACCAGGGTCCAGTTGCACGACACTCTTGTTAGCGATACACTAGTTGTAAGTCCATTTGTAGAGTTCTACAATTGGAATTGGGTTACACGAAGCTCTTGTAGGCTATTTGAATAAAACAGTGCTACGACTATTGTAATGACAGTTGTATGTCCCTACAACTCTTGTAACCTACCAGAGCATTGTACAACTGGACCCAGGCCTCCTAACAATTTAGGAGCTCCTAAACCAGTCCTAAGTGTTATCACCTCGTAACAAGTGTTTCACGACGACGTCACAAGTCATATCCCTTCTTTAATCGGCATCTAACTTAGGAGGTGATGAACTGGGTCATAAAGTTAGGAGGTCCTAAATTTAGGATGTCGTACAACTGGACCCCAGATCTTTATGGAATGGTTCCCTGGACCCTGTTCCATAGAACGATCCTAAAGCTACGAGTTGTAACTCCTGTGCGATAACATTGACCTACAACTCTCGTAGCACTACGATCGTTTTGTGGAACAGGGGCCAGGCCCATTTCTTGTCCTGTGTGTCTACTGTACTTTTGAACAATGTTTAGTATATACATGGTTATTTCCCTTTATTGTTCATGGATATCTCTTCAGTCGGGTCCCTAGTTTGAAATTGTATTTCAATCTAGCTACAGCAGATTTGCCAACTATTCTGATTAATCCAGAGTTACTCCTATGGCATAGGACTAAATACTATTTTTTTTAATGTTCTGTACTTTTGCTGTGCAACACTACAATTTGGCAAACATTTGCATTGTTACGGGTTATCATAACCTTGCATATTTTGGTTTCTGTTTGTTTACAATTGGCACCATTTCCAACAACCGTACAATGTGGATAAATACCTAAACAAGAGAGTGCCAGAATATTGTTCTATTTTCCAACGAATAAGTATTTTTGAACCAATGAAAGTTTGTTATGAATTTGTTTATGAATAGATTTTTCAGTAGAACATATTCATTGCCCTTTCAATTTCTTGTCACTTGTGTTTACCATTTATCTTCAAGATACAGTTTTACCTTGATATTCGGTAATGTATATGCATTTAGATTTAGATTTTTATGTTTTGATATAATTGCACCAAATTTTTTATTTTGCTTACAATAGTTGTTGCAAAACTATTTCATTCTTGGAGCATAGAGAGGGATTAGATTGGAGAATATCAGATTTGTTATTTTAAGGTTTTGAACTTTCTCAAACGTAAAATGAATACATTATTTCTAACCTAAAGTTCATGTACATCCATCCCGCCCCGGGGGCCCGGCATCAATGTTCGCGAAAGTTACCTTTCTGATGCAATATTGATATGATGCAATGTCTGTAGAGCGGCAATGCAGTTATCATCCTTGGTCTTGTCAGTACCAGCTGGTGCTCACAGGTTTACTGCAACATTCAGTGCTACAGATGTTGCAGGTTTCCTCCTAAACTGACAAGCCATGATATGTGAAAGAATCTTGAAAGCGACTTAAAACCCCAATTAAAAAGGTGGTAACGCAATGGTAGAACCATGGACTTGGTGTACCACTTATATTAGTGTATTTACCAAGAGCGTTTTCAGTAGATATAATAGTGAGACAGTGTCAATTCTCCATGGTTCATGTACCATACATATTTTTCAGGAAAATGTCCAAATCTTCAAAGATGGTTGTGGAGGTTCCGGGAGAAGAACATCTCATTGAGGCAACAGTAAGTGTAGATTTTACGTGTGCTTCTGATTCTGATTTCAGTTCATGTATTACAAAATAATGTAACTATTTTTGTTTTAAATATACTATGGCCTGTAGTTTATAGCATATCATGTGGATTTCATACATGTATGATAAACTATTTTTTTAAGGAAGCATTCAAGGCATTTGTCTAATCAAAAATCCTTAAGATACTATTGGTACATTCTGTATCATAATTTCCTGTATCATGCATACACATTCGAGTAATCCAACACTAATTTTCACTGTCAAGAAAATTCTCATAGCATGAATATTATCCTCCTGCAATGTATTTGTCCATAAAGCATTGAAAAGAAGAGAAAATTGCACTAATATCTTGATTTAAAGTTCTGCATATTTAATTTCATGTATGACAGCACTATAGATGCCAAGCCCACATTCCTCAGAATGATAGTAGTAACACATACAGATCCTCAGAATGATGGTAGCACTACAAGAGTTGTAACACACACATATCCTCAGAATGATGGTAGCGCTATGAGAGTTGTAACACACACACACACACACACACACACACACACACACAGACAGATCCTCAGAATGATGGTAGTGCTACGATAGTTGTAACACACACACACACACACACACACACAGAGTTGTAACACACACATATCCTCAGAATGATGGTAGCACTATGAGAGTTGTAACACACATACACACACACACACACACACACACTCACACAGACAGATCCTCAGAATGATGGTAGTGCTATGATAGTTGTAACACACACACACACACACACACACACACAGACAGATCCTCAGAATGAGAGTTGTAACACACACACACACACACACATATCCTCAGAATGATGGTAGCACTACAAGAGTTGTAACACACACAGATCCTCAAAATGATGGTAGCACGGATATAGTTGTAACACACACACACACACACACACACACACACACAGAGATCCTCAGAATGATGGTAGCACTACAAGAGTTGTAACACACACACATACAGACACACACACACAGACCCTCAGAATGATGGTAGTGCTATGAGAGTTGTAACACATACACACACATATACACACACACACACACACACACAGAGACAAATCCTCAGAATGATGGTAGTGCTATGAGAGTTGTAACACACACACACAGACAGATCCTCAGAATGATGGTAGCACTATGAGAGTTGTAATGCACACACATACACACACACACACAAAATAACACACACACAGATCCTCAGAATGATGGCAGTGCTACCAGAGTTAATTAACTCCATGTTAATTTATTGGAGTTATGACTCTCAAAGGGCTACCATCGTTCTTTGGGATTGGGTCCAGAACGTTAATCTATGGCTTTATTTACATTTGACAGAACCTGATTCTCATACTTTGTTTACAGATGACAGAACCTGATGGACCACCTCCACCTCCGCCCTCGGAAATCCTGCCGCCAGTGAAACACAGCAAGAATGGCAGCTATAAGCAGAAAGGGGAGAAGGAAGGGAAACACAAGCAAGCGGAGAAGGAGGATAAGGATGAGGACAACCCAGATCTGATGACGGCCGTGGAATACCGTGAGAAACATCCAAGTCCCCGGGACAGACATACCACCTCCATGGCCTCCAAGAAGAGTGGATGCTACATGGTGCCAGAGGTGACCAAGAGGTCATCGCGACACAGCAAAACAGGCGAAAACAACAACGATGGCCAGCCTCGGCCTGTGTCAGGGCTGCCCAATAGGTACAGCGACAACTTCCCTCTGCTGGAGATCAAGCAGGGAGAAGATGGGATCCCGAGGGAAAGGGTATCCTCATTCAAGAGAAATCTTCCATCTCCGGACTACGGGTTTGGCGCCGCTGACTATGAAGACATGGTGAATGCCCAGCTGGAAAGAGAGACTTCTTCAACTCCGCTGCTGCCAGACTCTAAATACCCAGAAGTTAGGAACCGAGGAGCAGTGCAGTCTGAGAATCTGGATAAGAAAAAGAAACATGACAAGGAAAAGAAGCGGCACAGTTCTCCGGGGAAGATGGACGGAAAGAAGGAAAAGGGGCACAAGAAATCAAAGTCTCCTAAACTGACTCCTGCTCCTATTGCACCACATCAGTTTGGCATCGGCGCTGACATGAAGCTGGCATCGAATCATCATCTTCCTGATGCCACTGCTGACTTGGACGATCATCCTCCTCCGCCCAGTGTGTACTATGCCGCAGCACCGACTGTCCTGCACCACCAACCCACTCCACCCAGAGACTTCTATCCCCCTCCACCTACAGAGGCAGCTGCTCCTACACCTCCTCCTGTCAACAACCATGCCATGACTCCAACAGGTGTGGCCAATCCTGCCGTCACCCATGTCTCCTACCCAAACCACCAGGCGCCAGTTCAACCACCACCTCTTGTGTCCCAAGAAGAGTATCCTGTGGCTCCTAGGACCAATCCTAACCTACCTCCAGTGTCTCAGATGCGATATCGACCCCCAAGTGTCAGCGACTTGCCACCACCTCCTCCCAGCTCCCCACCCCCCAGCACCAGCAACCGACCCACCAGCATGGTGTACCAGCCCACTCCCTTCATGGACATGACTCATCCTCACCCTCCACCCCCTTCACATTCCCCTCCGACTGCTTCTGAAAATGTCGAACCCATGTTCTTCCCGACTCCTTTGGTGAACATAGACAACCCCATCCCCGATGTTCCACCCCCTGCTAACCATCCTGCAATGAAGAGACCGAGAAAAGCGAGTCCAGAGAGAAAAGGACCTCCGAAACCACGACACACAGCTCCAGCAACTGCAGACGTTCCTGACAGCGCTCCTGCTTCGTATGCTAAACCGCCCAGAGATGTTCAAATTCAACACAGGACACAGGACAGAGCAGTCGTTCCACTCGTAGAGAAGCCCAGAACTCCTGAGAACAATAACAACACCTCCACAAAGTCCCCGGTCGCCTCTCCGAGACCATCTCTGACCACTTCTCCCAAGTCTCCAGTAGAGTCTCCTGGTCCTCTCAGCACCACTCCGACTGGCGATACCCTGGACATCTCGTTCCTCTTGGGAGACCTCTTGGGAGATGGAGTCACTGTCAGGAACAGGGATGCATCAGGGAATGTGGACGTCACGATGAGGCCCAAAGGAGGGGATCGGCCAGAGTCCACTTCCAGTTCTGGGTCCAGACAATCCAGGAAGTCTGTTCCTCCTCCGGTGGCACCCAAACCCAAGTTTGGAAGGGACAGCTATGGAAGGAGTCCCACCCAAACAACTCCGCCAGGATCCGCCATCTCTGGCAATCCAGACTACATTACCATGTCCAATGACAGAAGCGGGTCCTGAAACAGCACATGTTCTTCATGAAATGTAATCCTTCACGATCGGAACGATTTGTGCCATGTATATGCCACACAGTGTCTTTGGAATACAGGAGACATTTATTCAACAGAATATGGTGAATATGAAAGGTACTGATTTGGACAAAGTGAACCAGTGAAGGGATGACAAACCTATGTGTAGAGAAGGACCACTATTGATGATGGCAAAGCCAAAGTGATGTACTGTATCCACACATCTACAGTGGAAATGATAACCTAACAATAATATATCTGTGACGAGAGCATGCAGAAGGCAACACCTGATAGTGTTCAAAGAAGGATCTTTATGTTTGTTATGTTTGTTTTTCGTGCTTTGGAAATACGATCTCAAAACCTTTGTGCTTTTCAAGACTTGATTGTACACCAGTTCAAATGACAGATGATTGGATGGGCTCGTATCACAGTGTTTGGAGTATGTGTAAGCATTGATAAAAGCTAATAACTCTACTGTACGGATACTGTACACACAGACAAATGAATCTCATCACTGAAGTCCAATGTGTCTTATGTGTGTGTGGATGCATTCATAATGGTGTCATAATATCAGCTCTTAAAACAGGAGTATTATTGTATAATTATGGATCTTGTTACGTATATACAATTACAATATCTATTGTAGTGCATTTCGTGTCAACATTATTGAGTTTGCAAGAGAAAATGATTGGGAGTTTGGGATTAAAAAAAACATATTAAAAGAAATAGGGTCTGAATACTTATATGGTTTAACCCTCTTTCTGCTGGATTAGCTACAGGCACAGCTCTTAGGGCATCTCCATTTGCCTCCAGCATGGAGAGGGTTAAGCAATGCTAGTTAAGCAATGTTGGATAGTCACAAAGATGAGAACTTGTGTCATATAACATAAAGAACATGATTTCTGAGCATACAAAAAAGTGGCCTTCAAGATACCAGCTACTGTTGCCAAAGATACGTGGTTGTGATTGTGTTTCTGGTTATGCTAATTTCTTATGAATGAGAATTTAGCAAACTTGGCATTATTCAATTTGGAAAATGGAAAACAGGAACAAATATTAGAAGTTAGATACAACATCTGTGACACTACCATTGGTTCTATAGTATATTGTATCCATGTCATCCTCAGATACTCATGGCCATTGCCTATATATAGTTACATTAGATACTTCAAAGGCTCTAGCAAATATGGATCACTTTGCTCCGTTTCAATCTGCTGTGTCAGGGTGAATAACATTTTTAATGGTTGGCCATAATCAGAAAGACCCTTAAATTTAAAGCCTTAAGGACATTGTTGACATGAGAATGAAAATGCCAGACATTAAGAAAATGGGTTGGTCTGTACATCACATGACATCATGCTCACTACAGAATGGAGATGTCCATAATCATATTGCCAAGGGTCTTTGATGGACTATAAGTAGGCATTGTCCAATTGTTTCAGTGGATTTATCTACCTTTGAGCTAGGATATCTCATTGTAGTTTATTGAACTCCATACCTTGGTATAACTATGTGAGGAGTTGTAGCACGTTTCAAATGGACATTAGTTTTAGTCTGGGGTGGTGTGTGGAGGGTGAGGGATGGGTGGGGTGGATGGGTTATGGGGTTGGGGGGGGGTGGGTGGAAGGAGGGGCGGGTGGAAGTAGGGGAGGGGAGAACATCTCCACAATGGAACTAGACCATTTCACATGCAGAACAGATATTGGGATGCGTTTATTTCTATATAGATCTACCTAGTGTACTGTTTCCATCCTCTATCTGTATCAGCAATGATTGTACAAGTATGACTGTAATACTTCCATGACATCTGAACCTTTCACTTGGTCATACAGTATTGGGACAAACAGTATGGCCCTCGTTTGACTGATTTTGTTGACAATTATTCAAAAAATGCATCTCGCAATTCCACAGACATCTAGAATAAATTTAACCAGCACTTTCAAATTGTTAAAACTTCATACAACCATAAAATGACAGTCAATTCTTAGGTAATTATTGTTTTTGTGATGGTAACTCTTGAACATCTGCTGTTTTGATGGATAATAGCTTTTTCAATGGAAAACAGCATGTTGGTACAGGATGTAGTTAAAATAATATTATTTGGTTGCCAAATTGAAGCCTAGATATCTGTGGAATTATGAGATGCATTTTGCAACTCAGCATCGGTCAAATTTATGAGTAAAAGTGAATGGAACCGTCATTGCCACATTTTCAATTTATTGACGTTTCATCTTAACCAGACTAATCACAATTATTGGGTTATTGGGCATCCTGTGGTATCACCAGTTAACATTCAGCCTGCTAAAGTCAACTGAGGATGCCCCATGCATTAGAAAACATATTTGGAGAATTAATGCTGAAGATGGTTGTATGAATAACTGGATATATGGTTGTTTTGATGGTTGTTGGATATATCAAATCCTATGGACGTAATGTGTATAGCATGCTGCATTACTGAACTATTTAAAACTAACTTAATTAAGTGAAATAGCTTCAATTTCATTATATGATGTAATTTCATGCTTTTTTACAATATATGTGTGTTGCACAACCACATTTTAACATTTACGATTTTTAGATTTAGCGTATTAATAAATAAATGCATGGTGAATACACATGCGAAAATACCTCATAGGTATTTGGTTGTGATTATTTACGAGTATAAATTTTAATTGGAAAAAGAATAGAAAAGGAAGAAATATGTGCCTTTTTAAAGCCAATTTTGTTGTTGTTAAGTTCATCTGAAATGTATAAATATTGTGTGTATGCATGGAAAATATTTTGATATACTATGTTATTGTATCTAATTTATGCACAATGTAAATGAGAGGAAATGATATTTTCACCACTCAAAAATATCATTAACTCATGTCATTATACATACTTATATATAAACCTGACATGTCTAAAGTTTCATCTTGCTGTTACAGGGTAGCCATAGTTGTACTCATACATGTATATATAGTTTATTTAAATCCAAGAGACCAAAATGTTGTTCATCATTTGGATCATTTTAGTGCAATTTAAAAATTTAAAAATTTTAAAATTTAAAAATAAATGGAAATAATAAATGTATATAAGATAATGATTTCATTTTTTTTAATAATCACCGGTAATATTGATAAATCTATGGAAATAACAATTAAAAAAACAAAACATTTGTGGTTAATTTTTGTTTGACCAATTTATATTGACAATAAAATGGAAATGTTAATAATTTCCCCCAGTGATGAAAAACAAATATTTGAATGTTCTTGGCCTGACAATGGTGCTTTCTAGCTGTCTTTCACTTTGATGCTTAATATTAATGCATTTCCAGCCTGATACCTTGCCTGAGTGAATGCCATGTATATAAAGGGAAAACAGACTAATAAATATAGTAGTACAGTTCAAAATTATGTTAAAACATTACTTCTATACATGTTCACTAAAAGTTGTATTAAAATGTAACCATTGCTTCCAAACAAAAACTCTATATACTAGTATGTATTACATATATTTTTTTATAATAATTTCCTCTTTAATTTAACATCTATCTGGTCAACAGAATCAGGTCAGTTTATTTGAAACACAAATGGTATTCTTTAGTATTTTGTTTGTGTGATATACTGCTAGTATTATTTAGGCTAGTTTCATGATTTGTCTCCATTGGCAATTACAAAAAGTGGAAATTTCTAGAAAGTACATGTATTGCTTTCTAGAAATGTCTGCATTATATTAACATAAATGAAAGTTAAAAACATAAAATTGATTGTGTACACAATCCTGGATATGCTCTTAAATATGGTTCTTAATCAATTTTATATATTTACATTTCAGTTATGTTAATATAAAAGAAATATTGAAACATGGAAAAACTGGCAATATGGGTGTCATACATGAAATCTAGCAATGTTCTGTACCATATGAACAAAACTATTCCTTAAATCTGATCTAAACTACTGGTAAATGTTTCTTTTCTTTTCTTTACTTAATGTTTTCTGTGCCAAAACTGTCAACTTGCTCCTTTTCCAGTCTGTTTTCTGTGTATTGTATACACATGCATGTAAATATATACATACCGGTATATATATATATACACACATATATGTAAACAAGTTCTTATCTCCCTTTATACCGCTGATAATGTGTGGCTGTTTTTTTTTAGCTTTGCCATATTTCATGGGAGTCTGTTTACTTTGTAGTTACATGTAGTCAGCTTTTAGATAAAAAGGATATCATAGTGAAATTTTGGATATAAGGATATCGTAGTGATTTTTAATATGGTTGAGTGTTTTGGAGATAATCTGATAACTGATCTATACATTTACATGTATGTTGTCTTTATCAAAACACTGTATACCAGTATATAAATTCATGTGTTAGATACTTAAGCAATACTTGTATGTAAAACACACTGTATACCAGTATATAAATTCATGTGTTAGGATACTTAAGCAATACTTGTATGTAAAACACATTTAAGAAAATGCCTGGAATTATTATTATATTATTCAGATACAATTATGTCCTAACATAAAATTAACCAAGAATGTATTAGATTTATAAACATTTGTTTTTCCTCCCATTATTAATAATGTCATTCCATTTAAAATGCCAAACAAATAATAATTAATATAATGTTTTCCAAATTGTAATGCTAATAATTCATCAAAAGTTTTTCAATAAGATTGTTGCTGTTGGTTCCGAGTATTATTATTGAAAATAAATACATGTACATGTATATTTAATTATAATAATAATAATAATAATAATAATATATGCATTATATAGCGCTGCGTACACCATTGTTGGTATTCTGTATGCTTATGGCAGTGGAATCTTTCCAAAAAAATATGAAAAGGGTTAAATAGAAATAGAATTAAAAGTTCGATTAATTTTGAGAGTGGTCACGTGTCATGTACTGTTCACAGCAGGTCATGGTACATGCAATAGATCTTGAAAAGATTGGTTTTAACAGTTGTTTTAAAAGCCGCAAGTGATTCTGCAGGCTTTGTTATTTCTGGTAGGCTGTTCCATTTCTTTGAAGTACATGTAGCATCTGTCCATAGAATAATTGAAATTTCATTTCGTTCAGTGGTTTCTAAAAATTGTAATACTTAAAAAGTATTTATTTTCATTTATTTTCAGGATAGCAACATACATCTAGAAGGGATTGTGGTAACAAATCATTAATATTACATAGATTCATGTTCAGTTACCGATTGTTATGTAATTATTGCGATGTTGCAATGAATTCTTTTGTAAGTGAAAGCTAATTAAAAAAACACACTCGACATATAAAAAATGTGTTATGTTTTATATTGGGAGTTCCGTATTGAAACAAAACCTATCTGAGTACGATTTCATGCTGAAATCAGTTTTGTTCATAAATCCCTGCAAATTTCGAGTTAAAACTCAATATGGACACTAACCAGTAAAAGATTCGATCACCAAAGTGATTCTATGGGGCTAAAACATTTCATAGTCGTCCAGCAAACACATAACGCTATACAACATTATTACAACATTATGAGAATGTTTCATTATATCAGTAACATTCACACACAACATTGTAATAATGTTATATAACGTTATATGTTTGCTGGGTGTTGAACAAACTGTAATAGAAAAAAATTGTTTCCCATATGTAAACATAACACAATAAAATACATATAATGATTACATCATTTTATTTATGCACATCGATTACATTACATTACATATATCCAATAGCATTGACAGCCAGGCTTTGTATAAACAATTGTGATTGACGTGGGTACATATATATTTAAGTGTATACATACATGTACATTTCGGGTTCAAACACACACACAATCTTCATATAGTACATATAGAAACTGATTGTGGTGTATAAATCTGATGTCGAACCGAAACCACAAGGAAAGATAATGTTACTTGTAATGTGATAACAGTATTCCCTTGAATCTGACTGGTCATAAAATCATGGTACTGATCACTGTCTATGCTATCAACCAATTATGCTGTATTATCAATGGGTATACCATTAGTGCTGCGTTTGTAATTTGTGCAAAGTTTGCTGAAGGTCTTTTGTTCACTACTTTTTTTTGTTTATTTAACAAAGGGTACAACAGTACAATAGACTATAAATTTGTTAGTCATCGGATATATCAATAGCACAATGCTTGCATCATGGACACCAACAAATTCATCATCTTTTGTACCTTTTAAAGGCATACAATCATGAATTGTTGACATATTTCATGGTCAAACATATTTTAACAACATGTGTACATTTGATTTGTCTCCATAAGCATATTGGGCAACAAGCTACAATTTCCACATGTACCACTGGTTTTCAATATTTTTATTATTATTTTTTATCTCCATGTATTAAAAATCACAAGATAAAATGTTGAAAGGGATTACAGATATGCATAGTTTTTAATAAAGTTCAGTAGATAGATGCTACAAGTCTTCAAAATGCAACATGGTGCACAATACAATAGAACAAGACAATAATATGAGAATACAAGTTTCACAATGGCAGCGTTGCATAACCCGAGTAAAGCAATGCAGTTTGATGCGTCGACAAATATTGCTGAATATTCCTATCTATAATTAGAACAAGGTAAAACAAACATATCTTTCAAACTTAGCCTGTTCTCCAGTAACAACAATATTACTTTGAGCCGGATTCTGACTAGTTAATATTACCTTGAGGTAATTCCGAGTCAAATTAAAGTTAACAGTACTTTATATTATTGAATATGGCAGTTACAAGCAAAAACATATCTCATGGGCCATGCGGTAAACCATCCTGACAGCTGCATGTTCTATTGGGTTCTGGAAGAGATAATATCACACATTCCAAGCCTCTGATATTTAATAGCATATACATGTATATAACAGAACAATGTCATTACTGGGATTTGAACCTGGGTTGTGTGAATCAAACACTACCGACAACCAAAGGGATACCACCAGATATCACACACTCCTACATTCTATGTCTTCATATGCTAGTCAATTTTGGTCACTAATGTATATCCACTTCTTAGTTACCATGAATTAAAGAAGGAAATACTCTGGGACAATTCAACCAGAACAGATCATCAGAAACAAATCAAATCGGGTACAATTTGTAACAATAACATCACTCCTGGGATTTGAACCCGTGAAATATATATGTGAGTCTTACTCTCTACTGGTTTAACCAAATACATATGATTATTGCGACGGCTATCAACATATACACGTCTATTTAATGTTAGAAGTCTACATAAAATCTTCAAAATGCATCTCGCATAGAGAAGCACATTCTTCTTAGACCCCCCCCCCCCCTTCTTTTCTTTGCTTAATGTTTTCTGTGCCAAAACTGTGTCAACTTGCTCCTTTTCCAGTCTGTTTTCTGTGTATTGTATACACATGCATGTAAATATATACATACCGGTATCTATATATATACACATATATGTAAACAAGTTCTTATCTCCCTTTATACCGCTGATAATGTGTGGTTGTTTTTTTAGCTTTGCCATATTTCATGGGTTCGTTTACTTTGCAGTTACGTGCAGTCAGCTTTTAGAAAAAAAAGGATATCATAGTGAAATTTTGGATATAAGGATATCGTAGTGATTTTCAATATGATTGAGTGTTTCGGAGATAATCTGATAACTGATCTATACATTTACATGTATGTTGTCTTTATCAAAACACACTGTATACCAGTATATAAATTAATGTGGTAGATACTTAAGCAACACTTGTATGTAAAACACACTGTATACCAGTATATAAATTCATGTGTTAGGATACTTAAGCAAGCACTGTGGATACCCCCCACCCCCCACCCCCCACCCCACCCCAACATCAGAAATGTAAAACATTCATACGACTATGAACACTCTACATGGAACCTTCATCATTCTACATAGGGTGAGTGATTGAAAACATAAATTCTGCATCATTCTCCAAAGATCAGCTTTAAATTCATTCACCATAAATCAGCTTCATAAAACATAGCTTCTGCAACACGTGTGACGTGTATGTGACAGAGGACCATGCTGATCCTGGGATTTGAACCCAAGTTTTTGGATTGTGAGTGCAACACTCTATCGATAGAGCCAAAGGAGTAACCTCTGCTGGCCGAAACCAGTAGGAACATCTCATATCACTCGGCTACAATGTGTTTTATGCAGCTGATCCGATTCTTAAAAAAACCAGGAAAGGTGTGACATCAAGTTGTACATATATATAACAGACATGAGACAGAACCCAGTTATCCATCAATACAGGACAGAGTTTTCTTTCTCCCATGGACTAGAAGGCAAAAGGACCATCGTTTCTGTTCCCATGATGCTGTGTTTTAGTCACATGTGAGAGGATGACCCAGGCAGGTATGAATTCTGGCGGTAGTTCTCGACGGTGTGCGTGAGATCTCGCTGGAACGTGTTGTGTCTGGGGTGTCGGCCGCGGTGCTTGGTGTCGCTGGAGTCGGACAGTCTGTGGTGCTCGTGGTGCTCGTGGTGCTGCATGTGAGCCCGGGGGATGTGCAGAGACGGGTAGTCCGGGAACAGAGACTGGTATTTCTCCTGTAGTGTAAAAAGTAACTAAATATTTCTACTATTTCGTGTATATGGAACAGAAATGGATATTTATCGAAGAGATTGGTATTTCTTCTATAGGGAACAGAAATGGATATTTTGTCGAAGCGACTGGAGAGTAAAAAATAAATAACTATTTCTGCTTTTTGGGGTAAAATGAAAGAGGAATGTTTGTTGAATAGAAACTGGTATGGTATGGTATGGTATGGTATGGTATGGTATGCCTCCAATAAGGAACAGAAATGGATATTTGGTTGAATAAAAACTGATATTTCTTCTATAAGGAACAGAAATGGATATTTTGTTGAATAGAAACTAGTATTTTTGTTCTCTCGGGAACAGTAAAGAGGATATTTTGTTGAATAGATCCTGGAATTTCTTCTATAAGACATAAAAATAGATACTTTTGTTTTATATTATCAGAAATGATTCATTAACAATTTAATCATAATTACAGGGCCCAATTTAGTGACTAATTTGGGAGCCATGGTGACCTAATTTTGCATTTGGTGACGAGTATTTCACTTATTTTAAGTGTTTCTGGATCTGCAGGAGCCAAATGGCTCATTGGAAATTAAAAAACACTTTGATGCCTGATTTATATTGCAAAACAAAGTTCATTAATTAATGTACCACATGACTTAAAGTCCTGTAGCCATATTAGTCTCAAGTTGCATTAAGATGTTTCAGAAATGTTATGATAACAAGAATATGAATCTGATGACCATCTGATCTGATGTTGCTATAGTTCAAGCAACTAATTATCACACAAGTAAAATTAACATACATCTATAGAGAAGTAGTTGTCAGCAATGTAGGAGTTGAAGAGATTCATCAACTTCATGTGTGATATATTCTCCTGGAAATAGTTTAATACCGCGACACCCTGTAAAACAATAATATACAAATCTTCAGCAAATACAAAACTTATTCAAAATCTGAGGTCTTAGCTGTCAGCTCAGGGTGCAATTCATCAATTACCCGGTAGTAGTTTTTAACCAGTATTTTCTAATCAGAAGTTTCTAATCATTAATTTATAATAATTATTTTCTAATCATACTAATAATTATTTTCTAATCTTTATTTTCTAAACATTACATGCATTTTCTAATCATGCTAATAATTATATATCTTCTAACTATGCTAATAATTATTTTCTAATCATTATTTTTTATTCTTTATTTTCTAATCATGCCAATTGTTAGTTACTGATCAGTAATTTGTACTAACGATGTAGATGGCCAGGACGATGCCCATCACAAATCCCACAGCGATGTCTGTCCAATGTCCCCGACAAAGGACATACTCGGACAGTCCGGCCAACAGGGACAGCATGATGAAGATGAGAGACAGGAAAGGCCGCAGAACACGGACTGTATGTGCCCGCATGGCTCCGTGAATATAAATCTGAGGACAGGGATGAGTGTGTATGAGGTCAGCAATATTGTGATGGTCTATGATCAAAAGAAATAGTTTCTGTGAAATACGTTTGAATCTAATTTTTTTGGGGGGAGGAGGAGGGTAACTTTGTATACGCTGGATAATTAATGTAATAATTTTACATAGGGCATTTGTTGTTGTCCCCAGCATGAGGAAGGTTAATTTCTAGATTATGAAATATCAGAATTCTTGCAGTGCTTTAAGAGAAAAAAAGACATTCTACATGAATGGACGCTTGACGTGGAAGAATATATCAGATAATGAACGTGAAAATAACTCTTATAATAGTAGCAGTTATATAATATCTCAGAATTACTTGGTCGCATGTCTTTTAGCCATGATAAAAGATTTCACAATGATTCCAAAGTACTGTAAAGTACCATAAAGTACCGTAAAGTACCGTAGTCACATTTTCTACTTACAGATATAAAAACTGATGAGTAAGCAGTTATGGCAGCATTTAAAGATGGAAATGATGTCCTGGAAGTTAAGAGGAATACATCTATTAATTTTTAATCTAACTATGGCAGAAAAAGATTATTCCGGAAAACTATCTTGAAAGAACTCAACATGCACAACATATGCTAGCTATAGGAATAATATGTAAACACACCTTTAAATGTTTCTAGCCCAAATAATTATTCAAAGTATGAATTTTTTTATTAGCTCATATGATATACCTTTACTATTATGACAAATGGCTTATGATTAGTGTAATAATTATTATGACAAATAGCTTATGATTAGTGTAATAATTATTATGACAAATAGCTCAGGCTGATGGGCCAGTGTTATGATGTGGCAATTAGCTCAGGCTAACAGGCTAATGGTACTATCAAAGAATACTGGCAGATCAATTTTGTGGGACTACAGAATTTTTACAGTTCGGCCTCATTTAAATGGATGAACATATATTGTAATTTATTTATACAATTTGTTTTGCACTATGATTCCTACGATTCCTGAGATTCCTACGGTGGTTCTCACCTAGCTTCTCGGAGGTCCAGGGTCGCAGAGTTCATACACAACTCGTCCCCACCGATTCCAACCAGTGCACACTGTGTCAGGTTGACCTGACACACCTGCAGGAAGTCTGGGCTGAGGCGACCCACAATGACCTTGACAATGTCCACGAAGATCATCAAGGTGAAGGCCCCAAAGAGGAACACTCCTGTTGGAAGCAAGGCATCTATTTAGGTTGGTTGGTTGAATCGGGGTTAGGGCATCGTTTCAATAAGTTCTCTTATCTACGGTGAGACCATAGCACGCATGTAGTGATCTATTATACATGGCGACTGGGCACTTACGAGAGCTCTATGGCCTCATAGTGGATAGGAGAGCTTCGTGAAAGATACCCAGAACCGCTTTCAAGATTATTTCACATGTACCATAGCTTGCAAGCTTTACTGTAGATGCCCTGCTTCTACTACACCAGATTTCTACCAGCTGGTGGTGCTGGCTCACCAGAATATTCTGAGATGGTTAGAAAATCCACACAATACATTATGTTTACCATGACCTTTGTGTTCAAATGGATGGACCCATTTACATTGCTGCTATGCTTTATTAAAACATTAACATACCCAAAACCATTAACATACCCAAAACTATTAACATACCCAAAACTATTAACATACCCAAAACCTACCAAATGTCCCTTAACACAGTTCCCATGACATTTCCCTGTATACTGTTTGTGACTAAAAATCAATATAATAATAGTTTCTTCAGTTATGTGATAAATAGAATCTCACATTCATGCTCATATATTACTGAATTTATTAAACGTTGGCAATAATGATATATGCTCAGCTGAGACTCGCAATTATATCAGTTCTGCCAACTCATTTAATAAATTCAGTAATGATTAGCTATGCGTTGTACTTCCTATCCCTGCTTTCTCTCCTCGTGACTAGTAGTAGTGACACATGCATCTTGCACCCCTCCTCCCACACAAATGTCGGCTGACGGGGTTAATTAAAAAACCCTTAATGTTAAAAAAACCCTGGATTGTTTCTCAGTATGAGAGAACATTTTTAAGTGAGGGGAAGTTTGAGATATAATGTGAAACAGAATCATGCTGATGCTGCTGGATTGCGAGTCCAATGCTCTACTGACTGAGCCAAAGGGTTAACCCCACTGGCCAAGACCAATAGGAGCATCCTATATCACAGCCTGCTACATTCTCCCCCTCCACATGGTGACTTCCTCTAGTTACTAATTCAGTCACATCTGAGCCACCAGGGAGCTAGGAATTCTCTGTGACAATTCAGAGAGAACAGACCACTGAGAACAACTTGAATACATGTTGGGGGCCATTGAAATATAATATCTCTCTCTCTCTCCTCTCTCTCTCTCTCCCCTCTCTCTCTCTCTTCCCTATCTCTCTCTCTCTCTCCCCTCTCTCTCTCTCTCTCCTCTCTCTCTCCCCTCTCTCTCCCTCCTCTCTCTCTCTCCTCTCTCTCTCTCTCTATCTCTCTCTACTCTCTCTCTCTCTCTCCCCCCCTCTCT
>JAUTBT010054695.1:0-15452 GCA_032361225.1 Lepetodrilus schrolli | reverse complement strand
ATATTATGGCGCCCTGCTAGTCGATACTGATAATAATAGTATACTAAGACTAAATGTGAATATTGTAATTATTTTTTTAAGATTCGGTAGACGTTGGGCAACTGCACTGTTATATATATTATCAATGTGTACGTGCTTTGGTGTCGCAATTACAACACGACTGGGTGAGTAACTATAATCCCATGGTTCCTAATATAACATGCAGCATTCATAATAGGCCAAAGAAGCTCAATGAAATCCTTATTAAGAGGGCATATTATACACAGCGTCCTTGAGCACTCTCGGATATGGGCGATATTGTTATTATTATTATTATTAATAATAATATTATTATGACTATTATAAATGTCGCTAAGGTATGCACATGCCACGTTGTCAAGTGTCTATATAATTATTGTCATATCCAGCTCCCGAAAGTCTCAGGATCCCGATGGAGAACGGATTTGCAATTGGAGCAAAAATGTTCACTCTGAGTGCATGGTGTTTAACTCAAGCACTATCCAGTGAGCAGTACCCAACAGTAATAAGGCGAGTACTAGTATAGGATTAGTCTAGCCGGGTGAACTTCCGAGCCAAAGATCCGGGTTCAAATCCCGTCCCGGGAGCCCAGTATCAATGTTCCTGTTGTGATATCGATAGGATACCGTGGTAATGCACTTATCATCATTGATCTGTCAGTACCAGCCGGTGCTCGCAGGTTTACTGCAACATTCAGCGATACGGATGTTGCGGATTTCTTTCTACCATAAACTGACAAGTTGTGATATTTATAAGTAAAATAATATTGAAAGCGGCTCTAAACCCCAAGTCAAGTCACCATGTAGCGTTACATTCATTCTATGCATAACGGGCGTCTGGACAATGACACTTAGTCTAGTGCCTCACAAAAACAAATATGCAAATGATCACATACCATACTAGTGAATCTTAACTTTTGTGGTTATGGTTATATTTCAAAACAAAAGCTTAGTTAAACGCGCATAGTTACTTATTGTGTATATGCTTCTTCTTCCAGAAATCTGGCGTATGCAGCTCAAAATACTGTAGCTAGAATCGGTGGTATTTTGGCAGCCCAGTTGTTTTCTCTTGTAAGTACGTGTGGCATATACACAATAGAAACTTTTGTGTATGTATGTAGCTGGGTGTGATATAACATGAAATTCAAAGATAAACATTGTATTCTGAAACAGTTCATTCAAAATAGGATGTCTAGCAGACAGCAATGCTTTGAATTTCACTCAAGACTATGTATTTTTAACAAACCAGAAATAAAAAGAGAACGTGCATTGAGTCCTTGAACTTCCGTCTGTACAACTAGGATGATTTATTGCATTTCTTTTGGAAATTTCAATAACTTTTTCATGATTATCAGAGATACGATTTAATTCAGATATATTTATGGTAAGAACTGCTCCGACGGGGAGCATGAAATGGTACCACTAAGACAACAGAGCTTGCACAGTTAACATTTCAGTCGAGTGTTGAGGGACCATCAAGTGTCCTTCCTCGTTATTATATTGCGATGGGATGCTGACCTAGACTGGTAGCATGTCTCCTTTATATTATTATTATTATTTTTATTTTTTTTCAATTATTTTTTTAAAGACTTTTTTTTACATAAATTAGTTACTTCTTCTTCATTTTTTAGATCTAGAATATCTAGAATATTATATAAATGTAAAAGTAAATTTAAAACTATTCTATCACTATCACCCTGTGAGTATGACCTTTTTTAAATGTATTTTCAGACTGATAACAATGACCTCATGCCCCCATTTCTTGCCATGGCAATCCTGATGGCTTTGGCTGGTATGCTATGCTTCACCTTGGAGGAAACCCGGAGCAAAGCATTAGAAGACACTATGTTTTCGGATAATGCTGTAGAAGTCAATACTGCAGACGTTGAACGTCTTCTAGAGGGAAAACCGCCAAAGGAGGAAGAATTAGAAATGGCGTCCGTTAAAAAGGGAGATAACGACATAGCTATAATTGAAGCGTCATCAACTGTACACTCAACTGCTTGTGGTATTAGAACAGTAGTGTTGGAAATGAATGGGAGGATAATATGTGAATATGCTGTACAAGGGAAACCTCTGTAGCCTAAAATACTCTGATAGGTTCACGAGGCTGTATGGATGAAATGATCATATCAGTGAATACTGCTCCTTCGTTTTCATGCTGTGACAAAATAGCCTTGCATTTGTATTGCTTCACTTTCGAGTTATTTTAAATAAATCCCACAATTAGATCAATGCAAATGCAAATATCAGTGCAGAGTATTTACAGATTGCTTGTTAACAATGTGCAATTGGTAACGAAAATAGTATACCTCGTTATTTTTATTAAAGAGCTATTCGGAATGAACATTTACAGATGATTTGTCGTCAACGTCACAAAGTGGAGACATTGAACAAATATGTACCGACTAGTTCGTAAACCACCAATACATTTATGCCAAAATTGGTGTATAAAATAAGAAATAAAAAAGATTTTTTTTTAAGAACCCGAATACCTGTATTTGGTATATTTGTATCCATAAAATGGTATGTTATAATACGGAATAGTTCGGGCCTAGGTCGGTGGTTCGCTCCCCTATCGCATTATTATTATTATTATTATTATTAATAATATTATACACATTTATATAGCGCAAATATGCAGAATAACTACTCAAGTGCGCATTTGGGAACTGGTAATTCTTTTGGAAATCATCCCAACAGACTATCAAGTATTGTGCTTACTGTTCCCCTGTTTGGCTGAACTGAACTAGCACATAGCATTAATCGGGAGTTAGTTGGTTCTCTCACAGTTCAAAAATGCAGGCCGTGATATGTGAGAACTAATCTTGGAAGAGATTCTAAACCCTAGCTCAACCAACCAACTTACGGAGTATTATGACCGTATTGGAAAAAATAGCTTTAGCTGTTCGTTTTGAACTAAATTGAAGCTAACAACGCAAAATACATTCACTTAGCATAAGAATCTGTATCATGGCTTTTGTACCTCCAACAATCCTATCACCACCACACGGCATGGTAGAAATACCATACACTCCTGGGAAATTTTCGAATTCACTCTCTACTATATGTACTATATGTAATGTGTCTTCCGATTGTTCCATTCATGGCGTTGTATCTCAAGTTAAAACTGAGATAAGACGGTAAAAAAATTGGAGAGCAATTTTCTTGCATTTCAAAAACATCGCCGTCGTTGTTTTTGGTGTAGATGCAGGTGGTGGTAGTGCAGGCCAGATGTAGATAGATAGAGCATCAAATACAGCTACTGTGGATTATCCTCATAGAAACATTCAACTACACTATCAATTTTATTACTGTATCTGGGTCATAGATCAACTCGTTCATTAATGACATCAACTTACCTTGTATATCAAGATAATATAACTGTTCGTGTAATAGGTATGTGAATTGTTGTAGCGCGTCTCCGTCGATTGGAGCAAATGGAATTATGAACGTAATACAAGGCTTGGTCAAAGAGATCGATAACAAACATTATTGGACTCCTGTTGCATAAATGTAACTACGTACTCTTGGGAGACTGTTCGTAACCTTTAACATGTTTAACTTGTGTTTTGTTCCATGATCCTCCTATCAGGATCCTGGCAGGATACCCGAGGTGAAAATGTATCTCAAATATATCACAGTCGTTCTCAGTATACGCTCTAGACTTGGACGTCATGTCGTTGAGATTTATGTCAGCCTCACTATGTCTCCAAACCATCTGCTGAGTTGAGTTCTAATACGCATTTGTAACAGGGGGATTCCAACAGTGATTAAGCTATCCCAAGTCCGGCGATGGAAGACACCATGATGAATTTGTTGATGTTTTATTTACAGCTCCATTCCGACAATATATTTTACAACTGAATCTCGTTTTCTGTCACATCTTGCCATCCAGTAGGCCGCCTCTATTTCACTACTGATTCTGAATATCTCTGTGTTCTAAATATGTATATGTCCATTCTCATGACTATGTTGCATGGTAACACATCACTTTATATATGCCTATACAACGTTACATTGGATATTAACAAACATTCAAACATACTTGGTAAGCACAGCTATTGCAGACTAAACAATGCATAGTGTTTTACAATTGGAACCATAGTACAACTTATAGAGATAATCCTATTGACATATGTATACATTGAATTGGATTGGCATTAGCTTAACTGAGCTGGAGCCAAGCTAAAGTGGCTAATGATGTCTTGTCCGCCAATATTTTATATAATAATACACTTGATTCGGATGGTCTAATTTGGAAGACATTATTAAGAATATTGTTGTAAATATCACACTGTCACACATTCACTAGGCATGGCTTTGACCATGGTGTCTTCTAGAGCTCTGTAGCGTGTTTCTTCCAGTGTGAAACACAATATTGCGACGATAACCAAGAGAATACCCATAGCAAGGAAAGATGGCATCAAATCATTCCCGTCACCCTGCAATGGGATACATTTAATGAATGATTGCGAGAGTCAAAAATATGTATACGTGTATCTATTTTAGACGGGTTGATCTCGTATTAAAAAACATAATAGTATTAATCTCTTGTTAGGTATCTCGAGTACACTGTGTCCATTGAATCTTCAATATAGTGATAGCATATATAATACAAGGCGATTGGTGCTCTTAGTGGCCATGAAATGTAACCAAATTATTATTATAACATAGAGCAATACTGAAAGGAAAATGTTAACGATATATCATACCAAAGAAATTATCTGGGCTGATATTATACCACCGACCCTGGCAGCAGTGTTTTGGGCTGCAACTGCTAAATTCCTGCAAGTAAATATATCGGCATATAATCGTGACTGATTCATTAACCCTCTCCCTGCTGGCATCTCCAGTTTCATTCAGCAGGGAGAGGGTTAAATGTTACGAGAAGATGGATAAAGCCGTGCATACTCAAACTTAGCTCGAGATCCTTCTAGCCTTATCCGCTGACCACATATGGGTATCGTCAGGGGAAGAACGAAACACAACAGAACGTTATCCAGATGAAGTCACATATGTGACATGGAGAAATATGTTAAATTATAGAAAAATATATACACATATACAAAGCTATAATAGGTCTACTATAATACTATAGATCTATAGCTCTAGCCTTCCCCCAGACCATGCCCATAGAAAAGGTATATTTAATTATGGTCAGCAGGAAAGGTTAGAGGAATCTCAAACTCAAACTCAGACGTTATTGTGAAAACTATAAAATGATGGTTTGTTTACCTGATGACAGTCGGGTACTGTTCAGAACACAGAGCTTGGGCGAGCCCCCAAGCAGCGATGTTGAAGGTCTTGGCAGCAATTGCAAATCCGTTCTCTAACTTACCTCGTATATCTTCGGGTGCTGGAATTTTTACGGCGACAATATTAAACAAATCTAGTTTAAATTAAGAGTATATTTCTTCTCGATAGTCTACAGCATCGCCTGTAGTGAATTGCGAGTTATTCAATGCATACACAAAATACATGCACTAATATCGATAGCATTTTGTAATGTTCTATACGTACCAATCCGAGAACAAATAACGACGCCAAAACACGTCACGGTTGCAAACAAAAGCAGCCAAGCACAGGCCCATCGCCTTCCAAATCTACATAATAGAACGTGACAGAAAACACAAGATATAAATATGCTGTGCATAAACCATAAATCATAATAAATGTTTTATGGTATGAAGTGCAATGATTTTGATATATATTTCACTTCTTTCAAAAGTAAAATAAAAAAGGCATTGAATTCACGAACATTATGATTAATAATTCAAAATTACTGGAGTAGACCAAAAGGATGTGTGATATATTCTTGCTAAAAATGGTTATCATCCCTAGTAGTTGCTATTACTAGTACCTGTCATATTTTACTGAACGAAGACATACGACCGCGCTCTTGGGATTGTCATATAATTGCGAACCATGCTATCGGTGGGTACTAATTTGATATATGTAAATATTGATTCCAGGTTTTGCAATGGAGCTTAAAATGGTAAAAATTGGTATTTTTAAAATATACATTACCCATTATACCAGAAGTACGTTAAACATAACAATTTAAGTATACGGGCATACTTGCGCTTTGAGCATACTCTTGTGTGGATTCCAGCGCTATATGAATGTCCTTATTATTATTATTATTATTGTTATTATTATTTACCACCCAACTAACTCATTCACATCGCCGGATACCCAATATAATTAAAAAGTGACTTAGCGGTGACAATCATTATTAGCAAGGGCATAAATAAATAAATTAATTCTAGATAATTTAGAACAGATTCATTGGTACTCACATGTACGCCATGACTATCAAGAGCGGACATGTTAGCATTTCCAACATCGCCATGATGGCAAGATTACTATAGAAATCACCAGCCAGTTTCTTAGTTCCAAACGATATGGAATAGTAAATCAGCGACAAGCTAAACCTAAACGAAACAATACGAATGAAACACACATGCTAAATAATATATAAGTCTTAAAGGGAACCGGAGCTAATATATAATTTATGTTTGGCCATTTCCTTAGTGAAGTTTAATGGATGATCCTTGTTCACCATTTCTTAAAAGCGCGCTTTTCTGGATATTTGCGCTATATAAATGTATATAATAATAATAATAATAATAATAATAATAATAATAATATGGCGATTATATTCATTGATATACAACCATGCAGTCAATCTCAGACACATTTATTGAGAATTTCGTTTGCATGAGAAGAACAAAATATTAATTTATATATTCATAATAGTTATTTATCTACATCATTAGGAAGCATTCGGTGCCGTACCAAATAAAACATGTGACTAAAGTTTTCTGAAGCATGCTCCTTTTGAAGAGATGACGATACGAGTATGATTTTGCTTTGTTGCCTTCCAGTCTTTCTTCGGCGGCGATCAACTCCAATATGGACGTGTCCGGTACATCCTTCCGATTCCAGGCCGCCATTTTGTTTATCACGTGTCTTGCCTCAGTCAGGCGACCCTTGACGGTCAACCAACGAACTGACTCCGGGACAATACTGAAGAAATGCTGATTTTAAAATTCATTTGACATAAACTATAGTTTTCTATTCACGAAAGTTAAAAGAAAGGGAACGTGTATCATGATAGGTATAAACATGTGTGTTCAACATTTGAACATTATTAAAATGCGTTGTCCATAAATCAGGGTTCAGGATTATATAAAGCAATTGTAATATATGCACAGTATATGGAATATCGTCTAAAACAGTAAAAAAAACTAAAAAACTATACCGTTTTCTAAATTAATTTCACTTAACATAAAATATAGGCTACATTAATACTCACAACCATGTTAAAAGGATGGGAGCGCATATGATAGATATAGACATGTGTATCCACTTCCAGTCTCTGATAGCCCAAACCAGGAGGGAGAACACAAACACTCCAGCCGGCCATTCCGGAAGTCCTGCAAGAAGCCCGCGCCACTTCCGCCCGACAAACTCAATCTGGTACGGATACAACACGGGCAATGCTATCCCAACAGAGACTCCGAGAAACACTCGCAGGGCAGCAAACATCACCCACGATGACGAGAACGTGGATATGAAGTTTCCGATGGCCATCAGAAGAGTTCCACCATACATTGTCTTTTTCCGCCCGTAGGTATCTGAGAGATGGCCAGACATGGCGGCACCTATCAGAACACCAGCCATTTGTATTGAGATGATCATGCTGCTGACCCACTTCATGTCACAAACCAAATCCCACTGAAAATAACAAAATTAATGCAAACAACAACAACAACAACAAAACCCATATAAAGGGTTAAATATTTAGAATTGGAAAGAGACGGAATATATGCTTACTCGGGGAAATAACCACAGCAAAACTATCAGAACTAATATATAATGCCGGTTGAATGGCATCTTATTGAGCAAACACACTCACACACACACACACACACACACACACACACACACACACACACACACACACACACACACACACCACGCACATACACATACATACACACACACACGCACACACACACATATACATACATGCATACGTGGGGCATGCGGAAAATGTAACAAATCAAATGTACATGAAATATGTCAACAAACAGTGGTTGTATGCCTTTAAGCTCCAAGCTTACCTCTGGTACAATCGTCCTCATGTCATCACTGTATGTTCTCTGGCAGTTCCACTCACAGTTCTGGAAACTGACGTTCCTCGTGACCAACACCGTCATGGATCCATTGGCCCCGTGAGACGGGCACCACCAGTCCGGCTCAACTCCAGCGAATACCATCGTCAGCATTGTCGGGACGATGGTCAAGTAAAACAGCGCGATAAGGGTTATCACACATCTCTGATACAGGCCAAAAGCTCCCAGATCTTCTATGAGCCCTTCCAGATGCATCCTCTCAGATTACTTCAGACTTTACGAAAGGGTGTGCAAAATACGCTTCGAGTACAATAAGTATCTGTCATGAATGGCCAATATATACATGATATATACTCACAAAATAAATTAAGGGCCAGCAGATCTTGTGTGGGGAAGTTTTCTACTAAATTTCAGAATTAGGCTCGAGGAATCTAGTGTCATTCTTCGTGCAATGCGTCCTCAAGTTCTTGAAGAGTACCTAGAGTTTGGAAATTCTTCGTTGTTAATTTAATATAACGTTAAATGTATACTGGCCCTCAATGCAATTTGTAGAATATATATTGCTCAGGGTATCGTTTCACGAAGCTCTCGTAAGTGCCAGATCGCTATGCACAAGAAATCATTACGAGAGTGCTCTTAGTCTCGTAGTAGATACTAGAACTTCAAGAAAGAAATACGTATGAATGTAGATATTGACGGGTCATAACACCGTCAACAGTCTGTTCATTAACAATTCCCACTGCAATCTACTCTATCTCAGTATGTGGTACATGGTGTGCACGTGAAAAGGGTATTATAGGTGGTTAGAATATTACTTCCTCTTGTTTTTCATTTCGAGGAGATAATGCTGTATTTGAGCTAAACATAGTCTTTCAATGAATGTCAATCAAACAGGCCAGTGACAAGGGGTCAAATTATTTGAGGTACGGTGTACTTTGTGCAACTCGACAAGTGTCTTTATGTTTAGGCACATTACCTTTTCTGAGCATATCTCCCAATAAATTGAATATATAATGATTCAATATTACTTTGAAAAACATAGTTCTCAGATGTAGAATAAAAAAATTAAAAAAATTGTCGAAGTATGTGTATATATATATATATATATATATATACTTAGTTAACTTATGAATGCATTAAATATCCGTTCGTTACACATATTGCTGAGTCTTGTAATAATAATTAATTAGTGCATGATATGTATATCGCATACCACTAAAAGTGGTAAAAGAGAAAGAAAATGTATTTGAAATTGAATTGTTAGCAGAGAAAGTAGCTTCCTAATACTAATGCATACCTGAAGAGGATTCATCCAGAAACACGATAATACTCCTGCGCTTCTTATAATGGAGCTTTAATGTAGTCTGTAGTCATCATGCGACGTCATGCACTCAGTCGCATAGACTTAATGAGCCATAGTTGTACGTGCCTAGTATGCATTGCTTTTAAAGTGACTCAAACTGATGTAGCCAAATATAATGCGACTTTTACCTATGGCCGTTTTTATTATTGGTCATATGTAATATATAGTTATATTTGCAAGAATCCCCGCTTTCATGCATGAAATACCACGCAAACCCATAGAAATAAATCCTTTTACCTCTCGGTGATAAATAATCGATTGTTTTGAAAATTGTGCCTATTTATGGGGATTCCACTCTATGTTAGTCACGTGGTTAGAAGAGTGCTTTGTAATTGGTCTTCTGTCAGACGGTTGAGATATGGGGTTGAGAGGTTACACACTCCAGCTCACCAACAATTTATGAATGTTGTAATTTAAATAGCATTGTCACTGTTGATAAATAAACCGTACTGGTATGGTTGTAGTAGCAATGACTAGGAGTACTTAATTCTAATTATCGATTGCAAAGGTAGAGATTAACCTCCAGTTCATAAAGTATGTACCGAGATAACCCACCAAATAGGGACGGCAATGCATGTCATACCAAACTATAGTTGCCATAGGTAATTGAAAAAAATTCGTTTTATACTAGAGGTGTGTGAATGGATTTGTACACGATGATAATGAAAAGCATAGAAATTAAACAGATCGCATACGAGATGCGCCATAAAATGACTAAATTCACATAGTGCAGTTGCTTATCCATTATTAAAGTTTAGAGCAAATAATCACAGCTTTCCCGTAGAAACTGGTAGATGACAGAACATTCCGAGAAATGGAAGGGTCTGTAAATGTTGGAAATCTCAAGCTATAGCCGACGAATTCCATTACCTATTTAGATGTGAATATTTCATAAATGCAAGGAAATTATATTTGCCAAACAAATATTTAAAATTTACTAATATCTTTCAAGAAATTACTAAGTACTAATAACATACAAATGATCAAGAATTTATCACGTTTCATACGCATTATCATAGAAACTATTGCAAAATTGAATGCATAATGAGCAACATATATCTTCTGAATACTAATGTAAACAGTATTGTGTGTACATCCGACCATGCTATCTTTTTGTTATTGTTTTGAATTGTGTACTCTTGTACCACCATGTGTGGCTTAAGAGAATAAAGATGAATATTTTATGAATGTTTCCCTTTCCGAAGTGTCTTGTTTTGGGAAGTGGAAAACTAAGTGATCAATTATAGCGGTAAACATAAACATGACAGGTGACAAGCGAACGAAATTACGCCTTAAGACTAAGAAATCCATTGAAATAAGTGCTCATGATACTGTAGATTCTAAGGAGGAAAACAGGATCCACAGAAAATCAAAATAAGAGTAGTCATGAGGACGTTATCAATGAACATGAAAACATAAAAGATCGTGATGCTGATATCATTTGTTTGTCGGACTCAGATGATGAAGACCAAAATCGCTGTCAATCAGTTTCTGATTCTCTGTTTAATATTGAGGATGAGAGTCTAAGAGAGCTCAGGATAATGTTGCTGCAAATTAGACAGCATACAACACACCAAGTTTACAGTCGAGCTCTTCCACTTGGGACAATTTCTGAAATACAAGTTTGTTTATCATCAGATCACAGAATTTTAGAAATCCAAAATTATATCTCAAATAATGTTTTTAAATTACTAAAAAATAAATAAATAAACATGGTTATAATTGTTTTATTTCTTAAATAAGGATAATATTAATGTAACTCGTCATTAATTCCTTTGTATTTATTTATTGGTAACAGAGTCAGTGAAGTCATACAAGGGAAGCAACTCTTGATAACTTATTGACAGTGACCGATATGGAATACTCTCCCTTACCCCAGATGTGTCGAGTGTGTGCTCGGAGAGAAAGATGCAACATGATCATTATTTCAATAGTATATCCGCCAAAAATTGTACATCTGATCAGAAATCCTACGTAAAACTATCCCCTCATAAAGCACATACACAGAGCTTATCAAATGAACTATTGCTTAGCCATGATTCCACTAACATGATTAAGGGCGATATATGTCCGTCAAAGGTCATCAAGAAGATGAAGGTATTGGGAGATAGTGACGTCAAGTCTGATATTGTCCGTGAAGATGGAAACGCCATTAGAGCCATAACTCGAACTGTACCTATTTCAAATTCTTAACTTTGTGACACGACAAGATGGTGGAAATGAAAAGAAGAAAGACTTTGACTTTAGTGAGTCTCTTTGCACAGTTAAATTTAAGGATGGGTAAGTGTCAAAACAATAGTTATAATATAAATGTGGGGCGGGTGGTAGCACAATGGTAGTATTTGGGACTTCACAGCCAAAGGCCCCAGGTTCAAATCCCATTTCGGGAGCCCAGCATCAATGTTCGCAAACGTTACCGTGAGCAGATAGGATATGCTGTCTATACCTGTGGTAACACAGGTGTCATCCTTGGTCAGTGCCAACCGGTGCTCGCAGGTTTACTGCAACATTCAGTGCTCAGATGTTGTGGATTTCTTCCTGCTGTGATATAAGTGAAACAATATTGAAAGCGGCTCTAAACCCAAATTAAAAAGTACATATAATAATGGTGCACAGTAATATACGTCCTGCTCTATTCATCGCTAATTAGCTACCTGGCTTAATCCTATGTTAATTGGCCTTTGCAACTGTTTACATCTGTAGTCGCCGATGAGCACGTTATTAGAACTATTTTTTTTTTTAATCGAATATTTTTGACAAATGCGCGTAATATCAGTACCGCGTATATGTCAATATATTGACATCTTTAGTAGGCCAGCTAGATCTGAAACAATCGCATCAAATCTCCCTTGTGCAATCCCCACCTATCCTAGTTTAGTGGCATATAATTAGTAAGACATTAGGCTAAATAAATACAAGGTATATGTATAGAATGACATACTGAAAAACACATAAACTGCCGACAAACTCGGGCCTCATTTGAGAAGCATGTTCAATGCTTTATAATCAGCAGAGTTGAGAAGCATGTTCAATGCTCTTTATCATCAGTAGAATTGAGAAGCATGTTCAATGCTTTATAAACAGCAGAATTGAGAAGCATGTTCAATGCTTAATAATTAGCAGAGTTTAGAAGCATGTTCAATGCTTTATCATCAGCAGAATTAAGAAGCATGTTCGATGCTTTATAAACAGCAGAATTGAGAAGCATGTTCGATGCTTAATAATGAGCAGAATTGCTTCAAATGTCTTCGTCGTGTGTACAACCAAATACCCTCTATGAAAGTGTACCACATCGGGTAAGAATGGTAAGTTTAACCGAATGGTAATTCTTCAGGGTACAAGATTAATCGAGTGTTTTCACAACCATAATCCTCCAGTGAAGATGTTTCGACAACTACTATAGACATATAGGGGCAATGTGTTACTTAACTTAGTTATTCATTACTATTTACCGTTTTCAAAGTATGATACTTCCGACTCACGATTCGGCTACAAAGTCGGACAGAAAAATATAATTGCTATACTTTCACAATGGCAGCCGCCGCTGTGGAATTTTGCATTGCATGCGGTTCCAAAGTTCGTCCACGAGTGCGACAATTGTTTCAGATGGCAACATCGAACCTCCGGGACAGGCAAGTCTTTCTTCATAGTGCTTATACATGTTATATGATGTTATTGAATGTAATTTCTGGAAGACAGATATTTTTATCACGAGTAAATGTAACAGACTAATAGTAGTTCATAAGAAATCTAATTCGTAATAAGTGATAATATTGTATGTACTTGAAACTATTTAGACACTATCATTATTTATATGCAAAGCTAAAATGGAGTCACTTTTATAACGTGATGTAACAAAATGTTACGCACAGTTCTACGACATATCTGGCATATGTAGAATACAATAAATAGGAAGGTATTAATTTGCTGCCCACAGTGTGCTGTTTTATACATACTATCTTAGCTAATCAGACAGACAGTTTATTCTCCAAAAACCACCAACGGTGGTACAAGAGATATATAAATGTACATTCAGTTATACATTTGACCAAAATGGAAAATGCTTTACGTATACTTATTCAATGATAAGTAAAATAGTTGGGATAATGTTTCAGGTCTCTACAATATTACCTTAAAAGGATTTGTCTTATTGTTGATTATAATTGATGTAAATCAATAATATATCAGACTATTAGGGGCTACGGACAGGACATTTCGTCATATTTGTTGAAGATAGAATCATATTTTGATGATAAAACAACAAAACCCCACTTTTTACCAACAGTGCAGAACATCGGAATGCCTGCACCGTCAGTACAACAATGACATCATAGATCGGTTCAATAATCATTTAGGTTAAACTTTGTATATTTGAGTCTATTATGTAAAATATTATGGCACTATATCCGCTGTGTTGAGGGTATTCATGTATATAAAACAGTTAACTTTCTATTGCGTAACATTACACTGTCTCCATACCTGGTGGTGTAGTTGTCGTTGTATTCGTCGTCGTTGTTGTTGTTTCTGCTGAGGTTTTTGTTGTAGTTGGTGTTGGTGCTGTAATGATTATCAGAGACTTACAACATTATTAAAAAGAAAGAAATCCCGGGGTGGGCTCATTCATGACACTAATTGTCATCTCTATTTTACCATGACAAGAAGATGCGTCACTTCCTATTTCTTTTACTGTGGAATTTCATTAAGTAATCGGAACACAGTATACAAAACAGTAAAATTTCGATTGCGTTACATTCAAGTTTTTAACGATCTATCTGATTGTGATTTAAAACACGTTTTAGAGCCAATCATATTGCTCCATTACGAGGTCAATCCTTCCGGGTATCCATTTTCGAACTAATGCCGTGTTCACACTGACGCCGGTTTGAAACATGTCTCCGTGTGACGGTCTACGGAAATAGGCTTCGTTAACCCTCTCCCTACTGGATTAGGCACAGGCACTGCTATTTAGGGCACCTCTGGTTGCCTACGGCATGGAGAGAGTTAATGCGGATTAAAAGTTGTCAGTTCACACTGCATATATTTCAATGACGTGACAGTGCCCCGTCCCTCATCACGTCATCATTTGCTTTAGAAACAGGCTTCGTTAACCGTGAACCGTTTATTCGTTTTAACGCTTTACGACAGTTTGAAGACGGTTTAAAGCCCTCGTGTGAACACAGCATAAGCCTCTTGCCAAAGGTGACATCACAAGATTTGATTGTCAGCCTGTGCTTCAGTGCGGGGCCATCCTCGCACTCCAGCAGTACTTAATTCCGTTCAGGACTCACATCTAGATGCAAACTTGCGCAAACAGCCAACCAATGAAATCATTGGTACCTATTCATTGGATAGATTTTTACACCAAATTCATCGGGAAAATTATATCATTGGTTAGCTAGTTTCCGCCTAGATGTGTGCCAGGAGTAAGACATGAAAAAAAATGCAGATATATCATTTAATAAAATATCTACTATTATCTAATCAAGACATGCACTAATCTAGTCATTTACTGTAAACATTGATAACAATTGAACTAAGGTATGACGTGACTATCACGTGACATATATAGTTCCAATGGCAGCGACCGTGAGATATCCGATAGGACTGCGCGCCAGTCCCGTAGGTTAGCCGAGTGTCCACTTAGGTCCGAGCGCAAATCTGCGGGTTCACGCCGTTTCCTTTATCTACGTGATTTATTAATGATTGATTACCATGCACCAATTGGTGACGTAGTTTCTGCCGCAGTCTGAGGCGACGCGCGGTTGGTGCTGTTGTCAGAGGGGCTATTCTCGAACGTTTTTACGATAGCACGACAATTATAAAGATTCGTATAATATAATAATAATAATAATAATAATAATAATAATAGCTATTTATACCGCGCCATATCCACCCACTAGTGCATGCTCATAGCGCTACATAATATAT